>PVIY010048476.1:0-17271 GCA_004026745.1 Myrmecophaga tridactyla
TATAATCTTTTTTTCTCTGTTATTGTTTTATTTCTTTTTCTGTTGTCTTTTTATTTCTTTTTCTAAATCGATGCAAATGTTCTAAGAAATGATGAATATGCAACTATGTGATGATATTAAGAATTACTGATTGTATATGTAGAATGGAATGATATCTTAATGTTTTGTTTGTTGTTAATTTTTTTAATTAATTAAAAAATAGTAGAAAAAAAAAGAAGGAAATATTACCAATCTTAAACTCTTTCAGAAAATAAAAAAGGTAATGTTTTGGTTTGCCAAAGCTGATGAAATCCAATATAACAGAAGTGGACTGGTTTTTTTACAATGGGGATTTATTAGCTTACGAGTTTATAATTCTAAGTCCATGAAAATGTCCAAATCAAGGCATCAACAGGATGATACCACCTCTGAAGACCAGTTACCAGTGAACTTGGGTTACTCTGTCACATAGCAAAGCGCATGGCTTGTTCTTTTCTCTTGGGTTTTGTTGCTCCCAGCTACTGGCTACAGTGGCTTCCTCTCTCAGCTCTTCTAAGCCTTTTTCCATGAGTTTCTCTCAATTTCATTTCTTTTAGCTTCTGTACATGTTTTATCCTCTTATAAAGGACTCCAGAAAGAGGGTTAAGACCTACCTTGAATGAGGAGGTCAATGTCAATTGAAATAAGTAATCGAAGGTTCCATCCACAATAGATCTATACCCACAGGAATGGATTAAAAGAACATGATATTTTCTGGGGTATATACAACTTCAAACTACCACAGGGGATAATATTCCCTATCTCATTTTACACTCTCTAACTCATTTATTACCCAGACACCAAAACCAAACAGATATTACAAAAAAAGAAACTACCTTCTCTATCTCTCACAAACATGATGCAGAAATCCTTAACAAAATACTAGCAAATCTAATCCAGCAATAAAAACATTATATCATCACTATGTGGGGTTTATTCAGGAATGAAAATTTTATTTAACATTAAAAAACAACATCATTCATGACATAAACAGAATGATAATTTATTATCATCTCAAGATGTGGAAAAATCATGTCAAAACTCCATATCCATTGGTGATTTTAAAAACTCCCAACAAACTATGAATAGAAAGAAAGTTCCTCAACCTGATGAAAAAATATTAATCAAAAACCTACACGTTTTTCACTTAATGGTGCAAGATTGAATGCTATGTCGTGGGATTGGAACAAGGCAAAAATGTCTGTTTTCAAAACCTCTCTTCAACACTGTTTTGGTGAATCTGGCCTAAGAAATAAGGTAAGAAGAAGAAATGAAAGGTAAGCTGGAAAGGGAGAAATAAAACATTCTTTACTCAGAAGTAATAGGATCATAAATGTAGAAAATTCTAAGAAATCCATAAAAGCTATGAGAATACTAAAGCTAGTAGGGAATTCAACAAGAATACAAGTTAAATATAAAAACCAATTGTGTTTTATATATACTAGCAATAAACAAATAGAAACAAATAGACACACAATTTTAAAATATCACTTATAACATCAAAATACATTAAATGTTTTGAGATAAATTTAACAGAGTAAATATAACACCAGACAGTGAAAACTCAAAATATTTCTGAGAAAAATTAGAGAACTCAATAAATAATGGTGTGCTGCATTCATGAATTGGAAGATTCAGTTTACTTAATATGTAAATCTTCCAAATTCCAATTAAAAAGCTCAGTAGGCTTTTTGTAGATATTGACAAACTGATTCTAAAATAATATGGAAATTCAATGGATCCATATACGCAGAACACTGATTCTCAGTGAACATAATTCAGTGGAATAGGGAGAGTAATTTCAATTAACTGGAAATTAATTGGATACATGTATGGAATAAAAAGTGCAACTTTGCCCTTACCTGGAACCATTACACACACCAAAAACAAATAAACAAACAAACAAAAAACTTCAAAAAGAATCATATGATTAAAAAATTTTAACTAGAAAACTTCTAAAGGAAAAAGTCTTCACGTCCCTGAATTACATAATGTTAGACAGGACACAAAAATAAGAAAGCACAAAATAATAAAATGAGAAAAGTTTAATTTAAATTTAAAAATTCTCTTTGAAAGATATCACAAAGGGAAAATAGTTACAGTACATATATCTGATAAAGTACACATAACTTAAATATGCAAGTAATTCTCATAACTTAATATTAAGATAAAAAATTAAAACAGGCAAAATATTTGAACACTTTACAAAAAAAATATGTTCATAGCAAATAAGCACATTAAATTACTCAACATCATTACTCATTAGGGAAATGAAAATCAAAACACAGTGAGAGACAAGGACATAACCTCTAGAATGGCTAAAATGAAATACCAAGTGTTGGTGAGATGTGAAACAACTGAAAAACTCATACACTACTAATGAGTGTATAAAATGTTACAACCACTTTGGAAAACAGTTTGGCAGTTTCTTATTAAATTAAACAAAATACATTAACCATACTACCAAGCAATTCTATTCCTAGGTGTTTACCAAAGAGAAATTAAAAGATATGCTTACATATAGACTCATAACAATGTTCATGGCATCTCTCTATATGGTAGTCAAAAACTAGAAATAATCCAAATGTCTACCAATAAATGAGTAGATGAACAAATTATAGCAAACCCATACAACAAAATACTTCTCAGCAATACAAAGGGATGAACTACGGGTACACACAGCATCATAGCTAAATCTCAAAAACACTGCGTTGAACAAAAGATGCCAGAAACAAAAAGAGTATGATTTCATTCATGTGAATTTCCAAACTGACCGATAGTAACAAAAACAGCTCAGCGATTGCTTGCAGCCAGGGTTAGAATTAACTACACAGTTTATGAAAGAACATTTTAGGCTGATGACAATGTTCTATATCTTGATTTGGTGGGAGAGATACGAGTATATTTATTTGTCAAAATATTTTTGCTATCCCACGGTAACACTAATTGCAACTGCAACCCTGGTTAGTAAACAAACTCCTGACACATACTTATTTCCAAGAGGCATGGGGCTGAGTCTTTCTCTACCTTAGTTCTGCCTGGAACAAAATGTGTTAGTTAATTGTGTATTATTAATTTAAAATAAGCCAACCAACCAATCAACCAATAAACAAATACCGATGCCAATTTTTTTTCCCCTGGGTCTCCGGTTGAAATGATTTTTCCCCTAGTATATCCAGGACTCTTTGAAAGGTCCTTATTATGTCATGAAGGATATCTCAAGGTTCCACGGTTATTTGTTCACATCCCCCATTAGCACTTTGTTAGCAAGTTGGTTAATAATTAATTATAGGTCATCAGCAACCTACATCATTATTCCAGCAGGGCTGGAAAAAAAGCCAACCACCTCTAAGAAAGAAAATCTGGCAATTATTTAAGAAGTAATGAAGGGTGATGCCTGGATTCAGTGGGTGGAGCATCAGAGAAATCAAAGAAAAAGATTGCCCAACATCCTCCATAAAAGCAATCAGTTGCTCTTCAGGGGAAGCCCACTTTGGCCTGTCTGGTGGGATATGGCATTCAATCCCCAGGCCTACATCTCTTCATCAAGGTGACACCACCCATAATGACAGGCTGGAGCACCTTGGCGTCTCAGACCAAGGACCACCAGTCTATTACCATCTACGTATCTAGTCCCTGCAATGTCCCTGCTGCAGCCTCACTCCACTTTTCACGCCAACTCCTTCGAAAGCATGGCTTTTCATTTGGCTAAATCTTCCTTCAGATCAAATGTTACTGCTTCTCTGAAGTTGCCCTCAGCTTCCCCAAGAAAGTAGTCATTCCTTTCCCAGAGCCTTAAACCCTTGCCTATGCTGGTGATAAGCCGTTGTATGGTAGCTATCATTTCCTCCCCCTAGAGCAGTGCTTCTCACTCGCGCATGCACACTGGACTTAGCTAGCGGATTAAGAAACAAACCTTTACCAAAGACTGTTACAGAACTGATCTGGGACATGACCTGGGCATTTTAAAAGGCAACCCCCACTCCCAGGTGGTACTAACACATAGACAAGGATGAGTAGTACTGCACTAGACCAGTGAGGCTCAATCTTTAATGTGTGCACAAACGGCCTGAAATTTGTCAAAATGAAGATTCCATTTCAGGTGTTTTAGGTGGGGCCAGACAGCATGTATTTCTGACAAGCTCCCACAGGTTGCTGGTGGTTCCGAGGCTGTCCTTTGGGTAGTAAGTTTATCAGGCAGTAAATTTCTTGAGAGAAGGATCCTGGCACACAGGGCCCTCAAAGATTGTGCTGTTAATTGTTCTCATATGCTGCAGGAGGGAGGGAAATTGATCCAACCATTTAGAATAATAATTTTTCAAGTATCTATTAAAATATGCACATATATTTTGACCTGGCAATCCCATTTTTGGCAATTATATTACAATACAAGTACCAGTACACGAGGCCATTTTTATACATAAACACTTATTGCGGCATTGTTTATGATGGCAACAAAGCGGAAACAAACCCGAATATTTATTATTAAAGGAACGGTTGAGTATAAAATATTTTCACACCCGAATGAAATATTATGAAGCTACTGAAATGAATGGTTTAGAGCTAAGGCTATTGTTCTGGAAGTTCGTCCCCGATGCATTCTTAATAAAAAAGCAAATTGCCAAGTACTATTTATAGTATGATTCCACTTAATAGTAAAAACTGACCATACAGGTATATATGTGTACAGGCCTGACTGAGTTGGCAAAAGAGGGTGAAATATACACAGCTACAAGTGAATATCAGTTTATCTTTGGAAGTGGTGGTGCCAATCAAGCAAGGGTGGGAGGTTATTACCTTTTAAAAACTCTTTGTATTGTGTCCTAGGCTGTGATGAACTTACATTTACTTCTGAAATCTTAAATGAATCATTAAAAAGAGAACATAAATGTGTTAATACAAGCTCCAAAATAGACTTTCTATTTCTAGTTTTGCAGTTCAGTTCAGATCATGTTTCCTACCAAAAGTCCTTCACTGGCTCCCCAGTCCCGGCAGGGAAAAATCCAAGCTCCTTAGCAAGGTTCACAAAGCCCCCCCGTGATCAGCCTACAACCTGCCCCTCTACCGACGCATGCTTTCGTCTTCATGAGCATACCACGTTCTTGCTGGCCTGCTGGCTTTGCACACGAAGTGGTCTCTCACTGCAACACCCCCCGCCTTTCTCTTATTTCTTCTTCCAGGCTCAGCTCAGGAAGCTCTTCTTCCAGGAAGCCTTCCTGAAAGTCCTACACCAGGGTTGGATTGGGTGCTGCCCTCTGAATTCTCATAGTCTCTGTCCAAGACTGGTTTACTTGAATTATAATTTCCTGTTTATCTGACACATCTTCCACTACACTATCTGCTCTTGAGGGTAGAGCTTAGCTTCCACAGTTGATGCTCAATTAATATGGCTTGAATGGTTAATTGGATGGATGATAAAGATGAATAAGTAGATTTGTGGATGGAGGGATGGATGTTAAAGATGAATGGATGGCCAGGCAGATGGATGATGGATGAATGGACAGATGGTTTGGCAGGCACAGTGATGAGATGATGTTCTAAGAAGCACATAGGCAGTAGCTTCTAAGGAAGAAAAAAAAAGTAAATATGCCAGATCAATAATGAAAAAGAGAGTGACCTCTTATTGCAGGACTGTTTACCCCTGGTGATAACAGAGCCACCTTTGAATGGTCTATGAATCTAGAAATACTTCCATATGAAGCTAGGAACTAGGACTATCACTTTTAAAACTAATCCAATGCTTACTGTGTCATAACCTCTACTGGAACCAATGTACTCAGACAGGTGACTTGGAGAGCACAAGTGGTACGGTATATTTCCCTCTTTAAGTTCTGTCAGGACCAAAATGAAATCTCCATGTCCTTTGGAGTCCCTCACCCTCGCCTGCACACACACATACACACACACACACACGCACACACACATGCACTCACTCACTCACAGGAAGTAGATCAAATACAATATAGGACAAAATAACAAAGCCTGGGGTGCTAGAGAAGCTGCTGCCGCTCATCTAACACCAAATCATTTGTAATTGATCAGACTTGGCATTTTCTCTCCACCTTTCCAGCGTGTCTTAATAAGCCTCCCCAAAATTTCACTGCTAGCAAAGAGAACCAGGCATGTAAAAAAATGCCCAGTTCCCAGCCTATTCCACACCAGCTCTTAAAGTTAGTAGGAAGACTATGTATTTTTTCGCCCAACTTGGACAGGATGCCAGGACCACAATAGTAAACCAGATCTGTCCTCAACCATACTGGATATATGTTTACCTTGGGAACAAGGGTCTCTGAAATCATTGGTTTTCCAGCTCCTCGGGTATATTTTCAAATTTTAGCAGGACTTGAGCCAGCATATTTAACACTCACTGAAGGAACATAACTTCTTATTCATCACAATATTTCTATTTGCTGTCATTGGGCCTGACACATAACTGTGCACTGGATGACTGAACCCCACTAGGACCTTTCACAGTGAGTGTGCCTAATGCAATGTGTTTTCTCTAAGGCCCTGCCCTCTTCTGAGCTGAGATCCCCCAGACCCCACACCTCTGCATAAGACATAAGAGCTTCCATACCAAACTCCTTGGCTTCTCCAATCTACGCCTCCTCTCTGCTCCCCGATTTCTACCCTCAGACCTTCTCCCTCACTCAGCCTCCACCCAGCCCTTCAGCTCTTACATCAGCTTCCTAACATTTCATGTGAGGATATATAAGATGGACCCAGGAGCTTATAATTCTTGGGAGGAAACCAAAATGAGCTCCCATGTCACTCAGGCCCACCCACACACATACACTCCTTTCTAGGCTTTTTCTTCCAGGTCACTCTCCTTTCTACCAAGCTTTCTCAATTGCAGAAGGAGAAAGCAAACTCAGCTTGAACTAGCCGTGTGATATTTCTTAACAAAGAAAACCAGCATCTCTAAGGGCCAGTCTGTTCCCTCTGATCTAAACCATTATTCCATTGTGCTTGAGCTGAATTGTAAACTTGCTGAAAGAATGGACTATGTCATTGTACCTTGAGATTCTTACTAAGATGCACATCCCAAGATGAAGCAGTATGTCTGCTTAACTGCATGGGGTTTGTTTATAGAAACGTAAGATGCCATTAATAGTCTCTTGATTTACAGTTCTTTCTTGACTTTTTATTTAGATGAGTGCCCAGATATGCACAAGGGCTTTCATATGTTTACTTCTGACCTCAGCCCCCAAACTTTTTTCACTATAAAGTCTTAGATTTCTCAACCATGGGGGTTAATGCTGAAAGAGGGTGAGGTGGGGGGTGGGGAGGGGAATCTATGCAAGTGGTTCTCAGGCCTAAGCTACACCCCAGTTCCATGGAGGGCTCATTAAAACATGGATTGCTGAATCCTACCCCTCAGTTTCAATTTCAACTGGTCTGGGGTACTGCCTGAGAATGTTAAGACTACTGTTCTATGTTTTGGAGAAGTCAGGAGAGCCACTGATATCCTAATACCAGAACAGTGCCTGAGACAAACTTCAGATTGTGCTTTCAATTCTTTAGTCTAAATTTTAAAAAATCTAAGTCAACCAAATATAAGCCACTCTTTTTACTGATCACATACTGTGGGTCAGGAATTCTACAAAGTGCTTGTCTTGCATCCCTCAATTAATCCTCCCTACCCCGTGAGGTAAATCCCATTATTATCCCAATTCTACCAATGGGATAATTGAAGTGCAGAGAGAGAAACTTCTGCCCAAAGTCACATGGGATATGAACCCAAGCAGTCTACCTCCAGACCCACGGGCAAGCCCTACACTGGCCCCAATGTTACAGAATGATAAACAACATATACACCCTCAGGAAAGGTGTTTGAGGAACATTCCTGAAGGTGGAACATCAGTTTGTTGCAAAGCAGCATATCCAGGGCAGAAATCTAGACAGAGGACCTCATCTCCTTTCCCACCTCCAGTAACCTGACAGATGGCTTTCAAATGCTCAGCTGCCTTGGCTTTGGTTCCCCAGAGAGCAGGCCCCGAGGCAAGGGCTTGGGTACAAGTAGCTTATATGGGAGGTGAGTCCAAGAGGTATGAGTGAGGAAGTAGGAAAATGAGGATGAGGAAAGGAGGAAATCCAATAAATCATGGCCTATGGTGAGCAAACAGGACTCATTCCCCCTGGGAGGCCCTCTGAGGGGCCAACTAGAGTGGACCTCAGAACTGACCACCAGTGAGCAGGAAGTATGGGGCATTTATCTACTAACTTCCAACCACCGTGGGCTGCGCCCTCAGTATGTGGACTCCCCCCACCTCGGGCTCATACCTGAATGTAGCTGGGCAGCAGCCTTCCTCACCTTGATAGAAGGCAAAGCAGGGAGTTTCCACAGCAGGCATTTGACATGAGGCACCAGCAGTGGCCCTAGAACCAGCAGTCACAGCTGAACTGAAGCCGGTGGGCCAAGGAAAGGCAGAGAAGGCATCTCAAGTGCCTGCTACGATGACTCATTCCCAGGAGCAGTTATAGGAGTGTTATAATACAATAGAATAAGTATGACGTCACAGCTCAGGAGGGCTTTAGTATTCAGTATGTCAACAGTGGTTGTTTCAACCAGACCACGAGAGAGGAACCCAGGAAAAGGAGTTGTGCAGTTTCCTGAAGACGAGCTATAACGCCACTATTTCTCCAATCGAGAATGCACTTATGAATACAAATGAGAGTTACAGAAGATGTAATTACTCACAGGGCAGCATACTGTAGTGCTTGCCAGCATGAAGCCTGCAGCCAGAGCGCCCAGGTTCAAATCCAGACTCCACCACTTGCTAACTGAGCAATTCTGGGAAAATGACTTAACTGCACTTTGCCTCTTGCTTCCCCATTTGTAAAATGCAAATGTTAATGAGGATTTCAATGAGTTGTTACTTGTAAAGTGTTTTAAAAAATAAGCATACAGTAAATTCTATATAAGTATGTGGTAAATTATGATTTGCAAGAAAAGACTAAACTATTCATAAATTAAACTCCTTTTTCATTTAAAAGATCATTAGTTTCACACATCACCAATGTGTACATCTCTGTATTTTAGTGCAGAGGAGAATTCATGTATTGAAGGGTTCTTAATTTCTTAAATTTCAGACTATTCTAAATAGTTGTCAATTAATTTAGATCAATATATTGGTATACTTTTAAAATATTAATAGTTATCAATAATTGATCAATTCCCATGTTCCCGGCACAAAGCTAAGCATTACATTGGCTCAGTTCTGATCAATTTTACACTCTTCTCTGCTTTATAATGGAGGTCTCGGGAGGTCTTGAATCCATGACCCTCTGAATTGTAATAGGTAATAAATAGCATATTCTAGTCAATATAGCAAAGACAACGTGTTTATGAAATTTTCTATCCTAGATATATATATAAAAAGATAGTGTGGGCTTGTGGGAAGAGCCAGGGCTTTGGAATCAGGCTTCCAATACTTCTGTGCTCCTTACCAGCCATATGACCACAAACATGTCACCTTTTAAAGCTTCTGCTTTTTCATCTATAAAATGGAAATATTCATATCTAACTCATGGTGTTAAGGATTGAAAGAGAGCATAGTGATAGCTATCATTGATAGCACTGTCCACAACCCTTATGTTTAATGCTCACCACAATCCTGGTAAGTACTATTGTGGCCCCATTTGATAGACAAAGGACCAGAGATGAGTGATGTCCCAGGTAGCCTCTGAGATGGTCCCCAGTGACCCCTGCCTACTGGTCTTCATACTCAGGCTACTCCTTTCCCCTGACTGTGAGATGGACTGAACTGTCACTTCCAAGATTAATTTATAATAAGCTTGTGGCTTCCATCTGGGCAGCTCTCTCACTCCTTCTGAGCTGTCCTACTGAGAGGCCCATGTGGCACGGAACCGAGAGGCCTCTAGTGAACAGTCAATGAGAACTAGGTGCTCAGTGTAACAGCCCACAAGGAAATGAATCCTACCAATAACTCTATCAGTGAGTTGGAATCGGGTCCTCTCCAAGGCGAGTCTTCAGAAGAGAAGGAGCCTACGCTGACAGCTGAAACAGGAGACCCAGTTAAACTATGCTCAAGATTCCTGACACACAAATTATGAGAAAATAAAATTATGTTCTTTCAAGGCACTAAGTTTAGGGATAATTTGTTATGTAACAACAGATAACCAATACAACTGATGTTAAGTAAATTTTTCAAAGTTACTCAGATCATGAGGATGGGCTTGGGATAATATGTCAACCAACTAATGCAAAATAGGAACCACTACAGTTTTAGGCTCTCAGTAAAGATGACGATTTGTTACTATGATGGACAATTGTAATAAATAATATCTAAATAAATACTGTTGCCTTGAAACTATGACACATTGGTTATTTGGATGAATTCTCAAAAATACATATTTCTTAATAAAAAGGAATAAAGACAATCTGCCTTCTCCAGCCTCCTGTGTATACAAGAAGGTTTAGCACAAAGAAGCATGGTGTCTGCTCCCTCAGTCTGGGTGGAACTGTCTAGCAGTGTCCACATCTCGCTAGAGAAGGTTCTGGTACTGGCACAAAGTAAACATGCACACCAGAGAGAATCCAAACTCTAATCACTGGGGTTTTTAAAAGCTCGTATTTATATATTTGATGTGCAACCTAATTAGACCAGAGCATCTTTAATTAAGTGTGTCAGCCCCAGTGGAAGCCACAGAGTTCAATGCTAATAAAGCTGATAAAGGTTTTTGTTTCCCAGACTTCTTTTATTTAATGCCTCAACCATGTTAAGCCAATCTGTAACATATGGGCAGTTCTCCCGCTATGGATTTATCATTTGGGTGTTTCTTTCTGTGAATTAATGCAATCAAACTCCTGCCAGTGTTAATTATTTTTCTCCAAGAGGCAAATCCCAGAATTTAGCAGTAACCAGCTGTGATTTACTGCTGGTAGAGCAGCAGAGCGGTGGCCTCGTGCTGTCTGCCACTGCCCGGGGCAGATGGGTGGGGGAGGGTGGGTGGGTCCTGGGCTCCAGGGCTGACCTCAGCATTCAGGGCTTCCAGACACAGGAAGCTTTCTAGGCAGTGCCGTCTGCACCATCCCTCTAGGAGCATAAATTTCAGGGGTGCTGGTCACTAGGAGGCTGATTTCCAGGACACTCCCTTAGTGGAATGTGCTGCATCCACTGCCTGCCTGGACTCCATTCTCAGGTCTTGCTAACAGGAAGGAAAAGATCCTCAAGTCAAAACTCCTGACCTCTCGGTTGCTCTATTGCCATTCCCTATGACTAGAATAGCTTTGCCCACCTTGGCCCATAACTATCTATCATACAACCTCAGGTCTTGGCTTACTCAGGTCTCACTTCCTTCAGAGAGATTCTCTGTCCAACCCACTTTATGAAGTTCCCATTCACCATGACAGTCTCTCTCAGCCCCCTATTTCTCTCAAATCCTCAGCACACGATCATAATTACCCTATTTATCTGTTTCCTTGTTTATCATGTACTCTATTTGGTGCTATGTCCTGGCACATTGTGGGCGATAAAGCAGTTGTTTAGTCTATAACCATGTAATGAACGGACAATGAAAACTCAAAGGGGCAAGTGTGTGTCTTTTCTACCCAAATTGTGGTGTGTATCAGAAATACTAGAGGTTCCAAATAGCTTCAAGGAATACTTTGCTGATTGATTGGGGGGAGTCACCTTGTAGCTAATGATAAGACAAATAAAAGGTCAATAATATTAAGACAGAATATGTAGCCATACTGGACTATATGGTGAAGTGGGTCAGAATTTGGAATGAATGAGCAAACTGGCATTTGACTTCTGACTACGTGGCTTCAAGCAAGGCATTTACCCTCTCTGAATTTTTGTTTTCTTATTCATAAGGAATAAAGTTAATCGTCATCAAGAAAATACGAAAGCACAGGATCTTGGTAAACATATTGTTCAACAAATATTGGTTGAATTTGAATAGAAGAGAAACTGTTCCCAGGAAAAGAAGGGCATTATCCTTGAAGATAATTGTATATTGCATTAAATAAACATCCAATTGAATTCTTAAATTTATGGCATAGACCCACATGACTCTCTGGAATGTAAAGAGTTCAAGGACCAATCCCAAAAGTGGTATGTCTTACTAAAGCTAGCTCACCATAGCTCTTAGTAGCATTGCAGAGAGAATCTTATTTCCTAGGTATGTACTTTAAAAAAAGAAAGAAAGAAAAAGATGAGGCTTCCTTCCAACATATCTTCATATCTCTTTCACTCATTCCAGCATTGCTTAAGTTCCTAGAATGGCTTAGATATTCATGGCAACTGGTCTTAAAGTGCCCAGATAACAGTGGTGTAGACACCATAAGGCCCCTTTAGGACCAGGTGAATCCTGGCTGAAATCCAAGGACTGTCCATTTTGCTGCCTGTCAGCTTCACAGCAAGAGCAAACACCAAGTTACCAGGAAATAGAAGATTCAAAGAGGCAAAGAAACTCATTCATGACTACCTACTTGAGGCTCCAACTGAGCAGGCTCCCTTGCACATGGTATCTGTCATAAATGGACTAGAAGAGCAAATAGAGAGGTGGGGAGTCAGCAAAGCACAAGGAGCAAAATTCCACAACCATGGCTTTTTCTGTTTATTCACCCATTTCTTCAGCTCCTATTCTGTGCAGGCCATAGATATCACACCTGTTTTGTGAATCCTCTAACATAGAATGAGAAGAAGAAAGGTTCTGCTCCTCTCTATGCACATAACCAGGGAAGGAAGGACCTAGATGAGAAGCCCTCTCAAAAACTCAAGATCTCAGGTCTGCTGTCTTCTAGCTGAGAAGCCCAGGCAGAAAGACATGCGGGCACAGGCCCCCATAGTGCAATCCCATAGCCTCCTGCTCATTCTTTTCTCATCTCTGCTGCACAAGCATGGTCTGGCCTTTCCACTAAACCATAAGCACTGAGAGAGCCGAGCTCATGTCTGTCGGTTCTCCAGTGCATCCTAAGAGCCTAGCACACCCTCCTTGTTCCCATTTGTGCTCAGGAAATGCCTGAGTGTATCGCTTCACAAGGATTTTGATATGACCATTCTTGCTTCTTAAAGCAGTCCTTTTCTCTTCCATGTAGACTATTACAAGTTTTAAATATTGCACCATGAAGAAGCAGAAGCTGTTCTTCTAAGAATGATAGCTGAACTGACAGTCTTGAACCTGATCAGGTAAGCTACATGTGTGTGCAATGCAAGTCTAATGAATCCACCATGTCCAAGAGGCCTCCAGAGTGGACACATCTGTAATAAGTATAATTTACGGGACAATGAGAGCTTTTCATTAATCTTTTTATGTAGCTCTTTCTCTTTTTTAGTTCTACATTAACCTTCCTCATGGGGCATCTTAGAGCTACACCCTTGAATAACTTATCCAACCTCTTGCTCTTGGCGTGAGTTAAAGAACTCAAGGTGGGCTGTAATTAATTTTATATCTGCAATGATGACCCAAAGAAAGGAATTTGATAATATATTCTCATTGAGTCTACAAAGGATCTAAAGTCAAGGGATATTGCTGGAAAACTGGAAAGAAGGATTAAAATTTTGAAAGGCTCAGATATGGGAAAATTAACCCAGGGGAAGAGGATGAACTTTAATCATTGTAAACACAAAATGGTATGGTTTAGAACAAAATAAAAGTGACTGAAATGCAGGCCAATTACCTGCTCAATTGTATTTTTTGAAACAAGTTTTATTTTGAACAGAACTAGAAGTAGTAAATTGGTAAGAAGATTCTAAGGCCGAATTTGTAGCTAGTGCCAGAGAATGGACTTAAAGTGTTCAGTGTGTAAACAGAACAGCTTCTACATAAGATCTCAAGAAACTTTCAGAAAATAGGCAAAGCCCTAATGTTAAGGAAATAAAAATCATGGTTCAGACAAATTACACAAAAATTGATTTATACACCATTTTCCCTAATCTTGATACTTGCTATTTCTTCCATAGTTGATATGGAAGAAAGGGACTTGGCACAAGAAGAATGTGTCAGCAATGAAACAAGACACAGGGACCAGGCCCCATGTTTGGGAGACTAAAGTTTTCTCCTCCCTTTATCCATATTTAATCTGGAACGGAGGAGAATGGAAGAAAACCAGATGCTTGAGTTGCAATAGTTGTTAACCAGACTTCTAGCACAACCCTCTCCTTTGAGGAAGTTCAAGTTCAGAAATAAAATGATTGGTCAATGATCATGGAAACAGCTACTATCAGAGCTGGGGCTAGAATTCTGGCCCCTTGGCTCACCCCATGTTTTTCTAGGGCAGCTACTATGTCCTTAGAACACCAGTTCTGTGGCATTGTTCCAGGCAGCATCTCCGTCTCTGTTTCTCTTTTCTGAAGAACCTAGATACCATTCAATATCCATATAATGCATTCCTTTTCCGGGTAGATAATGCAGAGTTGGCTTCTGATGTTTACAATCAAGTCTGTAGTTGATACCAAGAAGGAAGGTGAAAGAGTAAGTTAGATGAGGATGGGGAAGGGTCATGGGCATAATTCTATGAGCAAAAGCCAAGGACAACACCTAAAAATGTGCAGCAGGAGTGGAGGAAAGGCACAGGAGGTTACAGATTTGCAGGAGTCTGATCAGGGCTTGTGATCCTCGTGATGATGCTCTTCAGCTCACAGGCAGTGGGAAACACTGCAAGATTTTAAATCCATAAGAGTAAACTAGCTAGAAGGATTTTAAACCATGATCAGATTGATATTCTAGTGAATCCTTTCAGAGCTCATCGGAACCAAGGAAAATCCAATTTCTGTCTCAGGAACACTGGTTCCAAATATCAGGGCCTTGATGGTTTCAACCACAAACATTCCTACGTTGAGGAAAGCTACATGAGATGGGCATTGGGTAGGGTTAATCTGTGTCTAATAAAGTCAACCTATGACTCAGAAACATGCCCTCCCTGAATGAAATCATTAATGAGAACACTCACGCGTCCATTTGAACACATGGCAGATAAACCTTTTATGCAGGCTCAGACACCAGCTCCGAAGGTTTTACAAGCATTATCATGATCCTTCCATGGGCTGCCAGGCTCCAAATTAAGCCTAATAAAGAGCCCGCAGACAGCGATTAATGCTCAGCCCCAACCCACTGTTAGGCTGACCCCATTACACTTACCCAAAACAGGGGAGAGGAAAGCTAAATGCCCCCGAGAGCAAGCAAACACAGGGTAGATAAGAAACTCAAGTATGTTCTGGTCTCTGTACTATACTCCCAAAGCGGGAGAAGTTGATTTTATGACCCTTCTCTTCCTCGTATCTTCTTCAGGTCCTTTCTTCTTTTCCCTAGTTTTGAAATTTTATAAAGTCAAGGGAAGTGGTATTTAGTAAGCACTGCATATACATCAAAAACTGAGTAGCACTCCACAGTGGCAGTAAAGTTTTGAATATTATAGATCTTTATTGTGTGGTAAATACAACACACATGCATACATGCACATGCAGACATATATATGACTTCTGCTCCCAAAGCACCTGCATTCTAAGAAGCCAGCCTGACAAACACAAACAGTGGGGGATTCTTCCAAGGGATAACTCAGCTCTACTGAAACATTAGATATACTTGGAAGGCAGGGGACTACGGAAATGGGAAGGACCCACTTCTTTGCTACCTAAAGGGCTGCCTAGGGATGAAACTGATGGGTCTCACTGAGGCTGACTGCAGGTCCGAGGCCATGCTTTACCCCTAGAAAATGCATGGAATAAGGGAGAGGAACTCACCTTGACTACATAAATGTTGTTCGTGACCAAAGTTGACGAAAGGATGGAGGGAACAGCTGCTTACAGTAACTTACAGTTACTTTAGGACCAATTCTAGGATCGTGGAGAGAAGAAAGGGAGTTGCCAAAAAAGATCTAGTTATGTTAAAAAAAACTTGAGTTTCTTAAGAACCCAGAGAGCCAATGGACTTGGCTTTGGGACCTATAACTGCAGGTACTTCGGAAGCCTGATTCTCAGTAGGAACAAAACAGGGGCAGGGCCACTAAAACAAAAAGAGTGGCTGGAATAGCAGCTGCCAGGAAGAACAGCTCCAGGGGGCAGGGGTGGGGGGCGTGGGATGCCATATGGGGCTGTTCAGGGAAGTGTTCTTAGAAACAGCTTGATCCAGGAAGGACTGTTTGCAACTGGCTTCCCACGGACTCCAGTGATGGATTCAGAAAAATCACATTTCCTAAACTGTTCACTGTATAAACAATATAAACAGGCAGGGGGGGCGGTGGTGGAGAGAGAGAGAGGTGATAAGTTGCTCAACATTTCCAGTTATCAGGCTTTCAAATTAATGTAACAATGAGATGCACATTCCACCTCTGAAATTAGCAAAGACTTAACAGATTGACAATATCTAGAGTTAAGGAAATAGGAATAATTATGATGCTGGTGGAACTATATATTTATACTACTTTTGTAGATGGTAATTTGTTATATTTTAAAAATTACAATGTCTACCTTTTAAGTTATAATATACCACTTAAAAAGTGAGCACAAAACATGGGGATGTTTTGTTTACAGTAGCAAAATGCAAGACAACTAAGTGCCTGCCCTATAGCACTGGTTTTTAAAAAATGACATTGCCTATAAGCAATGAAATGTATATGCCTGTTAACAGAATGAGAGACAGCTCTGAAAATCTGACATGGAAAGATATCTTCAACATATGATTAAGAGAACAAAACAAATTGCAGAATAATATATAATGTTATCATACTTTTTGGTAGAAATAAAAATTATGAATGTATATTTTATATATGCATAAAAATGATGGGAAGGAGACATCAGATTATGGAGGAATATCCATTATTTTCTGTTGCATCTATTCCCATGCTGTTTGAATTTTTATTAGGAGAGGAAATTATGTTTACGATCAGAAATTGAAAATTAAGAAACTAAAGAGCAAAACCTTTGACATCAGCAAATCACAACCCTAACTACTACCTGCCATACGAGGCAGAAGGGGATCTGGTGATTGTCAGTCAAAGAGCCCTGGGTTGGGGTGGGGAGCCAGTCAGCACATGTAGAGAGAACAGTATCTGGTGTAACCAGGCATATACAGAATCTAAACTGCCAGTTCCACAACTCCAAAGTTGATGAACTGCAGCAGATGTGTGTATTTGGACTCCAGAGTTTGTACCAAGCTGAATGACTGGGGGTGCTCCAGCTGCAGAGAAGCCAGGGGGCATGCCAGCTTCCTGCCACCCAGAAGCCAGTCTTGGGAGCTGTGAGCCAGTTACAGTGGAAGCAGTAGCATCATGTCATGAGAAGG
>PVIY010048477.1:0-17277 GCA_004026745.1 Myrmecophaga tridactyla
ATAACAGGAATTATAATGACTATATTATGTTTTCATTATAGAAAAATGCTTTAGTGGTCCTTTTGTGGTTTATTATATAATGATAGCTCAACTCACAATTCCATGAAATCAGCCATATTTTCTTTTAAAATTGATAAATTCGTGTTGCCTTATTTTGGATAGTAGAAGATGGGGTATGCTCTTATACGGGTAAGCTCTTTAAATGATTATCAGGTTTTAAGTAGTCTCTATATAATTGCTGTGTTCCATTAGCCTTAGGAAGTAGATGATTTTTGAACTGCTATGAACTTTATTGGAGTATCTGACTTTTAAGAGAGTTTGTTTTAAATTTATTCAGCAGTGTGTGAAAGTAAAGATTTACCTGATACAGTTAGAACAGTATTAAAACAAGAAATGAATCGTCTTTTTGGAGCAACGAATCCGAAGAATTTCAATGAAACTTTTCTGAAAAGGAATTCTGATTCATTGCCACACAGATTATCAGGTAATTGCTTTATTTTGTCCTTATCTTAGCTTTCTAAAATTGCTTCAGATTTTATTTTCATGGAATGACATTATGCATTTTTATCATAGAAGAGACAGTATATATATATATATATATATATATATATATATATATATATATATACTGTATAGACACCCTCATACAAAATATGATATATATCACTTTTTAATCTTATAGAAACCAACACCTTAAATATACTTCCTATAAAACCTTAAATTTCTTAGACAAAATTATTACTGTGCCAAACACCTGAAGCCATCACATAGTCAGTGAGCTGTCTGAAGCAAAGGTCTATGTCACTGAGCCAGAATCTGGACTTAATGGGACCGTGTGGAGTGCTGTAGTAGTGTGCTTCAAATATAACGTGCTAAGAAGCCCAGCAACTTTGTGTGCCTTCATGGATTCCTGATTAAACTTTTTAGCTTATACCATCAAGGTTGGATATAGCTACCACCCCATACACAACCCTGTACCCCATCCCCCATTTAATGAAGTATTCTCCCTTACCCCCAAATTATTATGCTCAATCTAGAAAGAAGAAAATTATCCATGCTTGTACCACACAAAGACAAGTATTATTAGAATATTTTGATGTATTTCTTCATCCTCTCTTTTACTGTGTATATTTTATTTATATATACATCATCTTCCATTATTTGCCTTAACTGTTCTAGTTTGGACAGTTAGGTAGTTAGGCTGTTTCTGGTTTGCCCTCCCTCAGGATTTAAAAAAATAATAAGAAATAAGATTTTCTCAAATGGCTGTTCCGTTTTTGAAGAGATAGAAGGGAGATAAGTATTGGTTTGGCCTTAATATAAAATAAATTTCCTTTTCTCCCCTCATTTAGCTGCCAAAATGGTATATTATTTAGATCCTTCTAGTCAGAAGCGAGCTATAGAATTGGCAACGACACTTGATGAATCCCTCACTAACAGAAACCTCCAGGTAAAGATATTTTTATAATCTGTCTGTAAGAGTACCTGACTACTTTTTATTTCTCTCTTCATCAAAAAAAAAAAAATTTATTGTTGTTATTCACGCATGCTAGTCTCTAAACCCTTATGAATCTGGGTCAGAAACTTACCTTATCTTAAATTCATTTAGGACTGTGTGTGGGTTATGAGTGCATGCACACCAGACTGCTTGTCATTCATTAACTTGTTTCATATCTGTTACTCAAATACTTTTTTAGAAATATGTTTTAGTAAAATCACACATACATTTCAGAGTTATTTTTTTATTTTAATTCATGTCAGTGCATTTCTGAGCACTGAGAGGGCTCAGTGAAGATTCTGACATATTTAAGATGTCATTTACCCGGAGTTAAATTAAAACACTTATTAGTTTTAACAGAATATGAGATTAACTTGAGTAAAAGACAATGTGAGTGTGTCGCAAAATAGGAATTCTAGTTTACACTGGAAAAAAAGGACAGCTATCTCTTAAGATAATTGGCCAGGTTAAAAAGTGCTTTGTTGAAAGACAGTTTAACATTCCCTTAACAGCAAACGAAGCAAAGCACTTTAAGAAAGAAAAATAATTAATTTGTTTGTTGCTAATACTTAAATTTAAGTTCCTTTCTAGACTGGCAAATTTTGCGAGGTATCATGGATCTGGAACTAAGTTTTTCAAATGAAAAGATTATAAAGAAAGAAAACATGAGAAGTGCAAGTCAGCATGAATCATTTAAAATACAAGAAACAGACTTACTTAGCAGTTTGATTGAGAGAAAAAAATTACCACTTTTCATGAACCAATTTGATTTTGTGTGTATATGCACTTTTATATTTGAGACACATTTTTAAAATACTTTGAATATGATATTGAAAAACATAGTTTGCTTTTTACCAACTGACTCTGAGCCTCTAGAAAATTCAAAGTCGTTAAATGCAGTTATTATCATCGGCATGATAAATTTCAACCTCTCTACAGTCTGAAGCAAGGAAGCTTTCAAGGGTGCAGAACTTAGGAAGGTACACTCAGGATTGTGCACTTGCTGGAGTAAGGATCTCCTTAAATATAGCATCCTAGGTAACTCGTTTGCCTCACTGTAGTCCAGGCCCTATTTTATAAATTCATTCTTTTGTATAAACCTTGCAATTCTGAAGAAACAATTAAATTTTCTAATAGAATGTATCTGTGGGAGTAAATGCTTTTGTTTTCCCTAAATGTGTAAATTTACCTCTTATTTTGCAAGTTTTTTTAATCTTATGAAAATGTTTAATAAATTCAGAGTAAAACCTGTTTCTTTTTTGACAAGTTATGACATGACCTTTTTTCTTTTTTTAGACGTGTATGGAGGTATTGGAAGCCTTGTTTGATGGTAGCCTAGGAGACTGTAAAGAAGCTGCTGAAGTTTATAGAGCAAATTGTCATAAGCTTTTTCCTTATGCTTTGGCTTTCATGCCTCCTGGATATGAAGAGGACATGAAGATCACAGTTAATGGAGATAGTTCTGCAGAAACTGAAGAACTGGCCAATGAAATCTGAACATCGTTAAACAAGCAAATGGAATGATTTTGGACCATATCTAGTGTATAATATTTTTGTCACGCACCTGCTGCATTGCTCTTACTTACACAGGATGAGAGGAGTAAATGTTCTTGCCTTCAAATAGTTTTACGTTTTTTATCCTGCTGAAAAAGTATATATAAAATATCTAACATATTACAGGATATAGGTTCCTTTTCTTAAAAAAATTAAAAGCTGCTAAAATTGAGGGTTAAAAAAAGATACCATATCCTATTCCTAGCTACCCATCCATGTTTTTAAACTAATTTATATGAAATCTGGAGGCTATTACAGCTAACAAAGCAGGTGTGTGGCAGAAATATTACTTTAAATTTGTCTTGTGAGATTTTACTATATCTCAGACAGCATGAATGCTGTTTTAGCACTGGATTCTTTCACTGAGCACAAAGTTGTTGGGGCTTTAGCATCTGACTGATTTTGTTACGGGGTTGATTCTGACCATAGGAAGTATGCAATGTGAATCACTATTTACAGAGAAAACTACAGCAGATGCTCACTGTTGTAGAAACTGGGACATTTAGATACCAAGCAGAATTATTAAGAAACCTAGAGGGTGTTCAATACGCTTGTTGTGTTTCCAAAATTCACTGTACATGATCAGTTTGGTGTTCTTGTACCACAGTTTTTAACTGAAGGAACCAGTTGGAACAATCTCAATTTTAACTAAAACTTGAAGAAATAAAATAACAATGCAAATATTTCAGCATTGTTTTAGCCAAACTTGTTAAAACTGTAATGCAAGAACCAAATGCACTGTGATGTGGCACCAACTAATTAGCAAGCATGAATTTTTCACCCGAGTGAAAAAAAGAATACCACGCCTTGAAGTTAAAGAGCAGAACTCCTGACTACCATTCTATGACTGATCAAGAGACTATTAGTTTAAACCTCAGCAGGCCTTGTTCACGATATGCAGAAAAAAAAAAGTGCTGCAGTTTAGATACCTCTGGAATTTTTCCACAGTGTCACAGGTTTGTAATACTTGAAGCCCTACATTTCTAAGAATATATTTCTTGCTCAGTTGTTTCAGGCAAGCCCAAGACTTTGTAATTTTTAAAGGGCCCAAGATTTTTTTTTCCAATAACATACCAGCTTCTTTTTCCTGCAGTTACAGATGTAATTTCCTTTTTGTTGTCAAACATAAGGTACCAAATATGATGCAATAAATTGTTTTGAAAAACAGTTGTGTGAATATTTCAACTAATCTGTGTTGGGCTTCTGTGGAAATACACAGGTAGAAACAGAGGTATAAGCCAGAGGCAATGTAATGTGCTGAAAAGTTAACCTATTGATGTATTAAGGCTAGTGCAGATGGGAGTTTTTTAGAATGGGCTTATTGCTGGTGTCAGGGATATCCATGGTGCAAGTGCAGTGCTGCTCCTGCATTAAGATTTCATTAAAGGCTTGGATGGTGGCAAGTATTGTGAATGTAATTCATGATTTGAAATGAATACTGAAAACTGCTATTTTGATTGAGAAAAATGAGCCTTAATGTGTTAAACCTGTACAGTGAGAACCAGCCTGAGGCTCAATATTCTCATTGCATTTGCAGGAGTTAAGCAAATAGGATTAAGTAAAAATGAATCAATTGTGTATATAATTGAACTTTTTGTGGTACTTTTAGTTTATAGAAAGTATACTTCAAGAGGAAATTTTCAGGAGGCTTGGTCCTTGTACTGATTGAACAGCTATGCTAAAATCAACCTTTCTTAGTACATGACCTGTATTCCACATCTCAGTCTAACAATTTAGTGACATAATGAGAAGTACAAACTGAACTCCTAGTGCTATATGTTTTATTAACTGGCCCTGTCTCAGGAACATCTTAACAGATGGCAAAAAAACAAAAACTTTTTTTTTCTTCAACTTCTCCTATATGAGTGGCAACTGAAGTTCTTGTTGTTGGGAAAGAACACTAGTGCTACCTCTGCCACTAATGAGGTGTTTGGAGGAGGCACCAGCCATATAATAGGGGGTATATGTGTGAATTATGTTTAATCTCTACTGTATATTGAAATGAAATTCATATATTTGTCTTGACAATGTTCAAATGATGTAGATTGTCTTAGAATGAATATTGAAAGTACTCAGAACTCTTGATGCAGATGCCACCCACAAGGAGCTAAATTGCTTACGTGTACATTGTATTCCAACCCAATTTTACTGGAACTATTGAATAAATCTTTTATTTTCTTTCAGGTTTTCTTGATCAGTGGATACATTGTCTGGTATCAGAGGACCTTGATTGGGTTCATTTTATATCCAGACATTACCCCTAATACACTGTACTGTATTATCTTGCTGAGTAGTAGTAATTGGACCATCTCACATTTGCCTCATTCATCCATTAATTTCAAATGATTCTAACAGGGTTAGAAAAACAAGTGGAAAAAATGCAGTGATGTTGTAATCTAAATAAGTGCCTTATGTTTATTGCTAAGAACTGGTGTTATTAGCCCTTCTGAAAAGAAAGGGTCCCTTGACCTGTATTAACATAGGAAAGTAAAGTTCTTTTTGTTTTTCTTTATATTCAACTATTCTTGTCATTTCTCATTAAAAAACTAAAATCTTAAACTAGGTTAGTTTACTCCAATTTAATTAGATGGACAAGTCATCAGTTTTCAACATTCTTTTGTATCTATTTATTATGTACAAGAATAAAGTGTGATTTATATTAGCATGACTAAATGCAGTCCCAATATTAGTGAATAGCTTTTCTGTGGGCTTTATTTTATTAGGCCTCTGTTTTTCAGTGTTGTTTGTACTCCATAGTATACTGCTATTAGAGTTATGACATGAAAGCTGTGAGTGTAGGAAGAGGCCAAAAAGTTTGGTCCGGATTCAGGTAGGTTGTGAAAAATTCAGGGAAGTCTTTCTTCTTTACAGTTTCCATGAATGTTTCAGTTGCCATGTGTCACATGTGTTTGGGAAAGGTAAAAAGTGAAGTGTTGAACTTTCTTACAAGATAGGTAAATACTTGTCTTAGATAATTACCAGCCCTAAATCTTTAAATTGATCTTTTTGAGAGAATTCAAAATGAGAATAAGCTTTCAGATGAAATCTATTTTCCACTTCTAGCTAATGCTGTATATAATTCTTTAATTTATAGACAAGATTTCTTGATAGAATTCTGCGGTCATCTTCTTCTAGACTGCTAGATGCACAGGCAAACTCATATTTTAACAAAAGTCCCTTGAAATGGCTATGTTACACCATTGGGCACAGAAACCCTAACTGTCCAGTTTTAATGGTTGAAAAATTTCATAATTTGTAGCAATAAAGCATTTTTGGAAAAGATTATTCTTAACTGAAATGCACTATTACCTTGCAGTGTGTCACCTATGACATGGATATTGAAATTAAAGTATTGGTAATGTGCAAGAAATTCTGGAGCAAAGCAATCTATTCAAAAAAACAAAAGTATCTTTGTTACATACTGTGTAGGTTATATTAATGATTTAAAACTGCAACCCCCATCAAATCATCGCCTCCTCTTAAGAAATTAAAATGGGCAGAAGAAAAGGAAACTATCTTGTAGGAAAGAGAGTCTAAAAGTTTCCAGCCTCTCAGTTTATCCAGTTGCCTTTGAAGTTGCCATCTTGTCATTGCAGTCAGAGGAAAGAAAAAACTGGTACTATTTAAATTAGAACTTTTACTAACTTACCAACTGTAAACAAACTTGGAAACATTAAAAAAAAAATCTTTAGTGCTTTTTCTAGCATTCTTAAGTGCCAAAAACGAATTGTGGACTTTGTTTCAAGGCTGCTTGTAGTGAAAGTAAAATTGATACTTCACGGTCTAACAGCATTATATTGTGGTTCTTAATTTCTTTTAATCAGGCCTTTATTTCGAGTTTAAGGGTCTGCATTATTCATTTACCTTGTAATTACCTGTGTACTATCAAACAAAAAGCATCCTCTCCATACCAAATCTATAGCTGTCTTTCCAATCTACCAGTTTCCTAACATTGGGCTTTTTTACTTTGACTTGAAAGTTAATTGGGTTCCTTGTCTAGTGCTTGATGCCTCATCACAAAATGGGATAAGAACTGGGTTTTTTAAAAATGCTCTTCCAAACCATCACTGGTGTCTTTTTTTCAATAGTGAATAATTAAATTAGCTACCACCTCAACTTTTTTTGAACTACTTATTTGCCTTCAACTTCTCACACTGCTGCATGATAGCTTAAAAAATAAAAATGAAAAAGGACCATTACAAAAGTAGACAGGAAACCTATCTTCCAGAGACTTTCCTTCATTATTTTCAGAACTCTGGAATACTAAATACTAATTCTTCCCTTTGTTGACTTAGTGAAAAAAAAAAAGAAAAATTACTATACATTAATAACAATGACGGAAGTATTCAGAAACCTGTGTTTAGTAGTACATTAAAAAGGACTTAAGCTAAAACTAGTCCAACTGCTTCACTTAAAGTTTTATTTCAAGAGCCTACTTGTTATTTCAAGCATTCCATTTCATATAGCATTTCCATTCACCTGCTAGAATATCTTTCCTTTTATTTGAGAGTAATGTTTATTTATAATAAGATTAATGATTAATGCTTTGGTTCACACTCATGAAAATCCATTTCTAATGTATATGATGTATGAAATCTTCAGGATTTATATTGGGCACATTTTGGTATAAAAATACACCAGTTAGAACGGTACATAGTAGATACTCAAATCCTTGTTTAATTTGCTGTGAATATTGCCCGAAAGATTGTAGAAAATAGCAATAAAGTACTATTACCTTTCAGGTGACCTGCTCATAAGTTTTTTATCCCTTATCTGTTCATGTAGAGTATTCCCATTCCTCTTGTCCCTCTGCTAGTCTTAGTGGATTTCCTCAGAATATCAAAGATCCATTATATTTTGCTTAGGTTAACAATGGGTTTCTCGCATCTAATTTTCATGTGGTTTCTCTCTCTTGTTCTCTAGTTTATCAGAGGAATGTTTGTGACTTGGCCTTGTAGGACACAGATACCTGGAAGACCATTCTCTAACTTTGTTGTCTGTTCATTGTGGTATTGGGTGACAGTGAACCTACCTCACCCTTCATGTCTTTAGCAATCCAGGTAACGTAATGCCCAGAGGAAAAGTTATTACAAAGATTCTCATGCAGTAGTTGAAAGATCATTTTCACCTTTCAAACGATATGAGGGAACTGTTAAAACACACCATCTACTTGGAAGTCTGTTTTCCACAACCTGATGTCTTCTCAATCACAAGTAAGGAAACACTAGGAAAGGATCTGCCATGGCTCTTTCTGGATGTTTACAACTAACATCTATCACAACCAATAGCTGTGGTCCATAGCTGATATCCTGTACTTAGGATGGGTAATTGAATCCTTTAAATTGTAAACTTAATCCTAGTTGTATGTTAGAATCCCAAGGGGAACTAATATATTTTTTAAAGCCCTCTGCTCACCTGTGAAGATTCTGTTTTTATCTTAGTGTCAGGCCTGGGTCCTCTCTCTGTCCCCTCTTCTTTTTTTAAAGACTACTTTGGTGATGCGAAGGTGCATCCAAAGTTGAGAACCATTGTGACAATAAGGAAAAAGTTAATATTTTATAATATGGGTCTTGTTCTTCAAAGGTAAAAGGGTCGAACAACTATGTAAGCGCAAAGAGATTAACACCCCCCCCCCTTTTAAGTAGAAGAACCTAGATTTGATCCCCCCTCCCTTTTTTTTTAATTCTAAGTCCATGCTTTCCCATATTTAAATGACGCTGTTACTGGACTATCTGAGATACTGGTGTTCAGAGAAATAAATCACCTCTTCATATTTTTGTTAGATGTCATGGTAACTTGCTGCCATTGAAACAATCCTGTAAACAGTTGCCTTAGGTAGATGCTTGGGTTTTTGGTTCTTGTTAAGCAATCTCTGGCCAGCTTTATTGAAGAAAATTTTTACATGATTTACTTTTCACCAGTCTGTTCTGGCATGCTTCTACTGATAACAGAATCACCTAGAAAATAAAACAGCAAATTTACAGTTTATTTAATGACAACTGGTAATCACAAAAATTCCCTTCTTTAGGTATACCTTTAGACATAACTGCAAAATTAGCACCGATTATTTTCAAAAAGTTATTGCAGTTGCCATATCTTTTTTTTAAAATTCTGTATCTCTTAAGGTTTACCAAAGATACCTAGAGTTACAGCTATTTCCCATATAGCATAGTCATATAATAAATCAGACTTGGTTTATCACCAGCATTTTAAAAGCCAGACCTAGGGGTAAATCTAGTTCTAGGGATGTATGTATGCTCCTAACAGAAAATGTTTCGCCTGCCCTAACACAAAATCAGGACAGCAAGAATATTCACAAGATGAGTTTTCAGGTGGATGAATACCATAACAAAGCAAAGAGTTGACAGGGTTTTAAATAAGGATAATGGTAGATATTAATCCCTGAAAATACATACCCAGCACCCAAATAGATATCTGCTTGTTATCCCTAAAGTAGTGTATTTTACGTAAGCGAATGAATCACTATTAGAAATCTCAAATATGAAAGGAACCAGGCAAATGAAAATTCTAGGACAAGTAATTCAAAACTTAATGTTGGCCTGGTAGTGTAGAACTTAGGAAGGAGGTTTACATGCTACAGAGTCATTGATCACACCAAAGCCCAATTGATAGGATCTGTTGATGTAATAACTGATGTTCTAGATGGAACTTCCAAATTTATCCTACCTAGTTTTAAATAGTATAAAGATTGTTTTATAGACTACCCTCAATTCTATCTAGTTTGTTCTTGACCGGTTAAATAATATTTGATAATTGTGTCTGGCTGCAGTCGTACTTTCATCACCAGTCTTGAGTTTGTAGACATAGATAATTTCTCCACACATTTGTAAACTGCAATATCTCAGTTGTTTTAGTCTTCACATACGAGCCTTACGCTTTAGTTAACTCTTCTCTAACCTGTGTGACTGTATGCCAAATTTCAAGAATGAACATACCGTGGTTTAGTACAATAGTGATATAATGTACTTAAGAACATAAAATTAGGGATCAGACAGAAATAGATTCAAATTCTGGCTCAAATCCTTTAGGCAAGATACTTAGAATTCCTAAACCTCAATTTCTTTGTGAAACTGAAGTGATGTACCTACCTCAGAATTGTTGCTTTAAGTGAGATACTTTATGTAAAGAGATTACCACAAGTCTGACAAATAGCATTCATTAGGAATAGTATTTACAAAGGGATGTTATTTTCTGTATAGTTCTCATTATTCTACTTGAGTGCCTTTATTTGTCTGCTGCAGGACATTGAGCCAGCATATTCAAGAAATCGTTTATAATCCTTTCCTAGTACTTAACAGCTCAAGTTTTATATTTTTCAAGTATTTTACCTTATACTTCTAATACTTAACAATGGTTTTCCTTTTCACACAGTAGAGAAACCCAACTATAATGTCTCCATCCTTTTGACATTTATCAAAACCTTTAATATAGTAG
Organism: Myrmecophaga tridactyla; assembly: GCA_004026745.1. NCBI lineage: Eukaryota > Metazoa > Chordata > Mammalia > Pilosa > Myrmecophagidae > Myrmecophaga > Myrmecophaga tridactyla. Next base: position 10,508 of record PVIY010048477.1, read on the forward strand.
CAAACTTGGCGGATTTCATGATGCTGCTGTTTAAAGATATTTGAATGTCAAATAAGGCCAGTCCTAGTCTCCTCTCTATTCATCCAATAGTTATTGAATACCTACTGCCTGCAGGCACTATGCTTAATATTGGGGATACCTGACATAGTCTTGGCTCTCACATTTTTCACACTCTAGTAGAGGAGAAAGACAAATCAATAAATGATTACAATAATATTTAAGTCCCTAGAAGTCAATACTTGTTTCTAGGAAAATCCTTACAGAGAAGGTTAATTTTGGAAAGGTGAAGCTGCGTTCCCCATACAGACAGGATAATATGTGCCCAAAGGCATAGATACATGAGACAGATAGTGTATTAGGAGATTTTATGTGACCCAGTGTGAGTAGAATCTGGGAATGAGGCAGAGACTCAGATTAAATAGAGGCTAGTATGACTTACTAAAATGGCTGGTAGTCAGAATGCTGGGAGAAGTGAAAGATGATGGTGTTGAAGAATCAAAGTATTTCAAAATTGGTCTGTGGGCAAAATCAACATACTCTAAAGTTTCTGAATATCAAATATTGGCAAGGATGTTGAAAAACAACAGGAACTCTTAGGCACTGTCTTTGGGAGTATAAATTGGTATAATTGCTATGAGGGCAATTGGCAATATTCATTTGTAAAATTAAAGTTATGCATGTCATGTGAACCAGCAGTTCCACTGTTGAGTATATACCTTGTAGACTTTCTTACACATTTGTTAGGGAAACATGCAAGATTATTTATTGCAGCACTGCTTATAATAGCAAAAATAACTGGATATGTCTGTCAATATGAGAATGGATAAATTGTGCTAACTTCATGTAATGGAATGCTGTGTAGTTAAATTGGCTAGCATTAAGTGAATCGTTAAGAATTAACCTCCAAAATACAGTGGTGATTAAAAATAGGTTAAATGACATATATATATATATATATTTATATATATCCTTAGGTTGAATATTTTGAAAAATGCAAAACAATGTTAAATATAGTTTATTGATACATCCACACAAGGTAAAAGTTTAAAAACAGTCTTGGAAATATAAAAATTCAGGACAGTGGTTCTCTTTACAGGTGGAAGGGTCACATAGAAGCCCCTGTCTATAATATTTCTTAAAATAAAAGTTTGGAGTAAGTGTGGCACAATGTTAACATTTAGTCTGTTAAACTATTTGGGATACTTTTTTTTTTTAAGTTTAAGAAAAAAGAAATTTTCATTTTTTTCTCCCCCTGAAAGTGCAAGTGTACAAAAATAATGGATAATACTAACTCACTCAGAAAGCAGGGAACTACCTAAAGCGGAAATAACTACTTCTTTGATTCTTATACACTCCCCCAAAGTTGAGGGTACTTTTATTGATTTCTCAAGAATGACCAGAAAATGAAAAGAAGGATTACTAGGATGTGTAACTTAGTTTGCCAGTAAGAAGAGGCTTGAGTAATATCTAAAGCGTTATTACCCTTAGTAATTTCCATAGTGCCTTTCACATACATTATCTCTTGCATGTATTACCATCCCTTCTTTATAGATCAATATAACGTGGCTCAAAGATGTTAAATGAACATTTCCCCATCCCAACACGAATATCACTATTTTTACTTTCTTTATTGGACTCCTCTGTAATTTTAGACAATATAAATATACCTTTTTTTTCCATTTCAGTTATAGACGGTATCTGTGGACTCTATGCTTTGCAAGGTGAAGATTTCAGTATACCCTAAGCTTCCCACTTTCTCATCCTCTCTCACCACTGCCCAACTTTGCTATCTGCACGTTTCTTTTTTGCACTATCGAAGTTCTCATTTACCTAGGTCTTTCATGCTTTGGCCATGGGTTAACTAAAACCTGAAAATTAAAAAATAAATATTATTAATACATAACTTTTCTCTATATAGTCAACTGGCTTACTGCTTTCCTAAATTCCAACTTCTCAAAGGTAATGTCATATCACTAGGCTCTTCCTTTTGCCCCCAAACCTCCCTTCTAGAGGTCTTCATTCTCCTAATCTGAACTGTAGTCTAAGTCTTCATAATTCTCAACTGAGTCTATACTTTCTAGATCTCATATCTCTGCAATTAAAGTTGATTTGAATGGATTTGTGAGAGTGGTTAGGAGATGAGGAAAAAGATAAAGCCAGGAGGGTTTCACAGACTCATAAGGATTTTAGCTTTTATTCTAAGTGAGATTGAAAAACATTAAAAGTTCTGTGCAAAGGACTGCCAGGATATGATCTACATTTTAGACAAATCACTCTGACAGTCATATTTTGGGTGGGAAGATATTTATAGAAAGGCAAGGATGGAGTCAGGGTGATGTTAGGAGACTGCTGCTTTAGTCTAGACAGGTAATGATGGGTCATAATTGTAGATACAGTGAGAAATAGATTCTGGGTATATTCTCAAGGTAGAACTAATGGGATTTCTGTTGGATTTCTATATAGTGTGAGAGTGAGGAATCTCCAAGATTTTTAACCTGAGGAACTATATAATGGAGTTACCATTTACTGAGATGGGGAGATTGTAGAGGAGCAGGTATGAAAGGATACTGGATATGTTAAATTTCAGATTAAATAAAGACAAATTGGGGAGTGCAGAGATCAGGAGAAAGGTCTGGGCTGGAGATAAAAGTATGAAAAATTGTCACTAAACAGATGTCGGTTGGAAGCATGAGACTAGATGAAATCACCTAGAGAATGAGTATAGATACAGAAGAGGTTGAAAGGACTGAGTCCTGGGACAAGCCAACAGAGTGACAGCAGAGGAAGAATCAGCAAAGACCAAAAAAATGTAGCCAGTAGGTAGGGGGAAACAAAGAAAGGGTAATATACTGGAGGTCAGGGATTTCAAAAAGCAGGAAATGATAGTGTCACATGCTGCTTATTTCTCAGGAGCACTGAGATTTGGCAACATAAAGGTCATTGGTAACTGACGAGAAGTTTTGTTGGAAGGGTGGTGAATCAAGAAGAGGCTATTTGTAGCAGACTCAGAATAGGTGACTCCTATCTTCACACCATATATGTAAATAATTTCAAGCCAGATTAAAGTGGGAAAATGTAAAAGGCAAAACTTAAAAAATGTTTAGAATAAAATATAGAAGATCCTCTGATAAGGCACAAAAGATGCTCCTGTGTGAAAAGTTAAACCAATGTTAAAATCAGGAAGTTCTGTCCATCAAAAGATACTATTAAGGAAGCCATAAACTCAGAAAAGTTTGTACACATATCACTGACAAAGGATTAGTAACTGGAAAATAAAGAGAATAACTACAAAACAAACAAAAACCCCAAGTCAAATGATCTATTCGTCATTTGCCCTCTTTCTCAGATCCATTTTTCTTTAATCTACCACTCTGCTCTATATTATAGGGAGCGGACACCTGGAACTATGTTGCCAGGCTTCCTTGTCCTGTGGCTTTTGGCTAATGGGAAATCTGATGATAGACTGGAAAGCTGAAGGAAGACGAAAGCCATAATACATTTCCCCTAATCTGCTGCAGGCAGCCTTTGGCAGTGGCTGGGTTCCCTCCACGTTCTAGCTCAGAAGAGACAGCCCATTCCTGTTTCCAGATTCCTACTGATGGCCTAGACTTCCAGGATGTAGTGGTAATACCTCTCTCCCTTTGACCCTTAGTCTAGAAATCATAGTGGTTTTTTATTTGCTTTGTTTTTATTTTTAGGAGTGTCATAGAGGTTTTTGTTTTTTGCTTTAATTTTCAAGGCAAATAGGTTACACTTAATAGAAGGCAGAGGTCATCTTAATAAATGCTCATTACGAAGATGTCTTGACACTAAAAGAAGAAACTTCTGAGCTTTCCACCTGCATACTGAATCAGAGTAGGTAGTAAGTACAAATCTGAAGAAAATTCACGTGTCCAAATAAGCCGCCATCTCAAGAGCTTTTATCCAGGGAAAACAGAAAAGTGAACATTCTTGTCCCCTACTCCTCAGTTGAGTAAATGGTAACAATTCAGCCTACAAAGTTCAAAGGAACAAGATGGTGCTGGCAGAGAGAAAATCAGCAAAGGCTCTCACAGGGGAGATTCCTTGGAAATGCTCTTTGTTTTATGGGTTGATCTGTATTCTCAAACAAATGAGTTGCAGCGCCCTGGTCAGCAGAATATACAGGAGGTAGCATCCAGCAGCTTAAGACGCTGCAAACTGGAGCTCAAATACTTTTCTGAGAACTGCGAGATCAGTGACACCACACAGGCCAACTTGACTGCCGGCTCTGTATTCGGACCCGCGTTCCTACAGCTCTTGGCTTTTTGCTTTCGCTAATCGCTGTATATTGCCTCACAATCTCTTGTTTGGCTTTCAAACAACACTTTTGTAATTAGATCCTTTCCTTGAACTACCTGGCATGGATCTACTTTTATGATCAAACACTGAGAAATATACATAATAGAAAAATGGTAATTTATGAAAAGAGGAAATGTAAATGCCATTAAACATGAAAAGATGCTCAGGAAAATACAAATTAAGACCACAAGATACCATTTTATACCTACCAAACTGGCAAAAATTAAGAAGTGTAATAATCTTGGTATTGGAAAGAATGTAAATCAATAGAATTCTCACATACTGTTGTGGAGATATAAATTTGAAACAATTATGACAAGAACAATTTGGCAATATTTGGTAAGTTAAAATGTGAACAAGCAACTTAATTCTTAGATATGGCCCTCAGAGACCCTCAGCGCATGGATACCAAGAGAGCTGAACAAGAATGCTCACTGCAGTGCTGTTGGTAATAATTAAAAACTGGAAATAATCTAAATGCCTTTCAGTAGGAAAATGAATACTTAATGAAATAATCACATAATACACTGCAACAGAAAAACTGAATGAACCACAACTACATGCAACAACATGGAAAATCTTAAAAATATGTTGAGTGAAGAAAGTAAGGAGCCAGGGGTGATGAAAATGTTTTGTAATAAAAAGGTGGTGGTTGCACGGTATTGTGAATGTACAAATACCACCCTATAAAATGGTTAGCTTTATGTTTGTGAATTTTACCTCAATAATTTTTTTAAATATTGGAAAAATTAGAGCCAAAACTTGCATACAAGGCAGTACCTTTTTTAAAGCTCAAAATAATTTACAGCTAAACAATTATTTAAAATTAACTATTATCTCTAAACTATTTTATTTTAAAAAGCAAGGAAACTTTTCATCATGATAATAAAAATAAGCAGTTTGAATATTGCCACATCAAAGGGAAACATGCCATTGTTGCATATAGGCCATTTTTGGACAGAAATGCAAAGCAAGGGAATAATAAATTCAGTGTTCAGGACAGTGATTTCCTCTGAGGACAATGTGGATGGTGGTGTGTGAGATTGGGGGAGGGATTAGGGAAGAGGGCAAAAGATTCTTAATTTGGGCTGTGGGTTGTATTGTTATGCTTTATTATATATATATATTATATATATATATATATAATATATATATATATATATACTATTGTATATAAGACAAAATAAAAATTAAAAATAATTTTAAAAGGAAACAAGAGCCAAATGAAAAAATCTAAAAAAAAGAACTTGGGAATGAGGAAGTCATAATATGAAACACCTGATGATAAGCATAGACTCCATTTATATGTAGAAAAAAGGATAAACCGCCTTGGGAATGTCAGTTACAGAAAATAATGTAAAGGGTAGAAATGTTATTAAGAAAAGTTATAACATGAAATAATAATATACCAATATTTAACTGGGGAAACTCTCCCAGAGCTTACCGACAAATCAGAAGTTGGGGGCAGGTGTAGGGTTTGGGCAGCAGAGTGAACAGTAAAAGTATAAGATTTTTTTCAACACATCAGTCAAAAGATAATGGTTCATTTTTAAAGTTGTAAAATCAAAAAACATTAGCCATATTATTTAAATTTATGAAGATACATAGAAACTGTAGAAGTAAAACCCTAAAATTGTGGAATTGTAACCTATACCAAACTCTGAAATTTGTTCTACAACTAATTGTTGTGCTGTGCTTTGAAATTTATTGCTTTTTTATATAGATGTTATTTTTCACAAAAAAGAAAAAAAAGTGATGATAAAATATATATATATATTTCTTCTAGCCTCCAATGTTCCGGAGCAGCTAAAAGAAAAAATCTGAGATGATGGAATGGTAGCCCATGACAAACTCTGGGATCTGTCCTGTAACTACTTGTTGAAGAGTGCTTTGAAAACTATTGCTTTTTTCTTTCTTTGCTTTGTATATATGTTATATTATACAATAAAAGAAAAAGTTAAAAAAATTAAAAAATTGCAAAAAAAGATATATAGAAACTATGTATCTAATTTGGAAGTTAAATATTGCAAATTACTGAGAGAGGGAAAAACTTAAAGGAAATCACAGAAACTAGTTGGAAAGAAATTCAGAAGGCTTAATCATGTAACAGGAGGAAAGTAGAGAAAGTGCATTCAAATGGTGTAGACTGGGAGTTTCTGTAGTGAGACTCCATATATTTTCCTCTGATTTCTTCACAGTAGACAAAAATTTCATTAGCCGAGGGGACATTGGACAGGGGCCTCTGCCTCAGGTTGAAGAGCGAAGGAAGAGGGACGTATCAGAAGGCTGAAGTAAGGAGAAAGTATGAAAATATTTGTATAGGGGAGTGGAAGAGTGAACTGACAAAGAAAAGGTAGTTAAGTTCCCCAGGCAGCACTAAGGCCCACTGGAAGCTGGTGGTCATGAACACAAAGTGAAACGTTTTTCTCCGGTCGTGTGCAGCTGCTTGG
>PVIY010048478.1:0-17285 GCA_004026745.1 Myrmecophaga tridactyla
CTCTACAAGAGGATGATAAAAATAGAGTAAACACAGATATGCAGATTTGGCAAATAGCTAAACTTTATTGAGCATAATGCTTAAGTGCCTTATATTTAATCCTTACACAACTGCCATGCTGTATGATGAGGAAATTCTGAGGTTTAAAGCACCCATAGGACAACTCGAAAGGCTAAGCTGAAGTTAAAATCAAGTTTTATACAACTCCAGTGCCCATAGCCTCAGCCACTAATATATCCTGAAATATAGTCAAATGTAGATATTGGACATGATATAACTTTAATTAACAAAATATTTTATGTAGAGTTGTCTATAATAAAATTAACAAATAATAGGGAAAGCCTGGATTTGGAAAAGCATATAAATCAAATTATAAAGGATTGCATTCTCTAAAAATATACTGAAATTGATAAGAAATAATTAATAGTCCTCAAAATACAAATGAGTCAATAATGGTTCTCAAATTTTAGAGGAATAGACACATTAACTTGAAATAACTTTCATCTCTCCCAAAGCAAATTAAAGCTAAGGTGTCATTTTATATGTATTTAATTAACAAAAACTTCAATTCTTGGTACTGACAAGGATCAGATGAATCTGGAACACAGATAGTGTGACATTATATGACCTTTTTGAAAGCATACCAACATTTATAAGAAAATCTTTACTTTTTGATGTAGTCCAACTTGTAGGTATGTAAGTATATATCCTAAGGAAACAATCCAATGGAACAGAACTATATTCCCAAAGATGTTCATTAAAGTATCACAATGAAGGAAAAAATAGAAATAAACTAAATGTCAAACAAAAGGGGAATGGCTGAGTAAATTATACTGCATCAAGTCAATGCCATTTGTGCAGTCATTAAAAATGATAAATATGAAAACTAGATAGCAAAAGGAAAATCGTTATGATTTAATGAAAAGTGAAATGAGATATATTTTATTTATGCTAGGATTAAATACTGTAAAATGTGATGGAAGCTGAAAATAACTTGAAGGAAACTTGAAAAGTAGAGCAAATATTTTGGGAAAATGTTAATTTTGTTCAAAGTGGTCCTTTATAGATTCCTTTTTATTAGTAGGTATATTTTAAATGGAAGATTTATGTGTTAATGTTAAAGAATCATTTTTAAAATTTAGTCTCTAATGATTTAAATTTTTCTAAGAGGCATAACTAGCTGGTATAACCCACTGTATTTGTATTGAGTAAATTGGTTTGAATGAGGGACAAAATAACACTACATTCAAATTTCTATTTCTGTGCCTCAATCCCAAATATGTGGTGGAAGCAAACTTATGCTATTGTCCCTACTTGGGAACTAAAGATCAACCCCAGTGGTACAAATATGGTAGTCACTAAGGCGCCAAATGGTAAATCTCATCTCAATCCATTGAACACATTTATTGAATATACTTATATTTAAAACACTTTGGTAGGTTTAAAGAAAGAATATAAAGACTATTCTAGGAGCTCATGATCTAGATTCATTTAGACAGACACATAAAAAATAAAAAGTTATGATAAGATTAGAATAAGGACAAAAGATGTGCTATAAGAAGACAGGAAGATGCTCTGTCCTTTGGGAAGACTTCAAATTCCATGGTTATTTTGGAAGATTCTGCCTTATGTATCAGGCTCAGCATATACTATGTTAAGATAGAGTACTTCTTAGATATCGGTGCTCATTACACTAATCACAGCTGTTATAATTCTCACTGGGGTCTTCATATCCCTGGCATTTCTTTTTACTTCTCACCCTTTCTTATTCTCACTCCATTCTTATTTAATGCAGATTCTGATTCATTATTTTAATAAACTCTGACCTTACACCCTGTACCTGACTTCTTTAATAATCCTCTGACCTTACACCCTGTACGTGCCTTGTAAAAACCTGTGCTTGAATTTCATTCCTTCCCCTCTGCGGATAACCCCTCTAACAAGAGGGATATATGTCTTTAATCTTTCCTTCTCTGTTAGATTATCCCCATCTACATTTAAGATGCTCAGTGTCTGTCATTGAACAAATAAAAATACCGCCCTGTATACCGATTCCTTCTTTATCATCTGCTTTATCTCTTCCCTTTTACAATTGATTTTTTTGAAAGAGATAACTTCACCCAGTCTATAAATATACTCATTTCTTGTTTCCCTATTCACTCAATGCAGTTCAAACTTCTTTAATTCTCTCACCCTCTCCCCACTAGTACATCAGTGAAACAGTCCCTGATTATTGAGATCACCAATAACCTTAACTGCTAATTAAAGTGGATATTTTCAGTCATCCTTTTATTTGGCTTCTCAGGAGCATTTGACAAGATTGATGGTCCCCTTTTTCTTGACAGCCTCTCTTTCCTTTGCTTCAATGACACCACATTCTTTTGATTTTCCTTCTTCCTCTCTGCTACTTTTTCTTATTATTTAGCTATTCCATCTCTACATAATCTTTAAAAACTACAGTGCTAGGACCTCTTTACCTTTTAATGAAGATATACTGTTCTTCATGGCATTGTCTGATCAAGGTTTTTCTGAAGCTAGATAAAGTCTGTACATTATCATAATCAATGAATACTATTTATTTTTTACTTGTAAAATAATAGAGGTATGACTCATTATCTCTCACTTAGTGTCTCAGAAACACTGGCACTCCTGATACTTTCTCTTCGCTTGGCTTTCAAGAGAATTCTTCCTGGTTTTCCTACTATTTCTTAGTTACTTCTATCTACCCTCTTGGCAGTCTCATCCTTAAAACTACAAAATACTGACATTCCTCTAAGATTGTTTCTTAGCGGTCTCTCTCTTTCTCTCTCTCTCCCCTGTTCTTGCTCTATACATTCTTCATAAGTCACCTTATCCATGCTCACAGATTCAATTATCATTTAGTTACAATTGATTCATACACTTATACTGTAGACCATAACACTGCCTATTTTATAGCTCCTCCTGGAGCTATAGAAACATCTTAAACTCAACATGGTCAAAACTGAATTCATGATTTTCCTTCCCTCAATCTGCCAAAGACTGGACTATTTCCATTTTTTGCTATCTCACTAAATTGTACCAGCCGACATCCTAGTGCACAAGTTGGAATGGTTAACATCATCCTTGGCACACCTACTTTCTAACACGAAAGTTTTAAATTCCTGCTTATAAACCTTTGTTGGCTGCTATTTCTTTCAGTGTTAAAGAACTTTTTAATATGTTGTACATGGCTGTGGATGTCACAACCTCTACCCACCTGTGCTGAGTTGAAAGGATGTATGTCCCCTAGAAAAGCCATGTTTTAATCAAAATCCCATTTCAGAGAGGCAGAATAATCCCTATTCAATACTGTATGTTTGAAACGGTAATCAGATCGTCTCCCTGGAGATGTGATTTAACCAAGAATGGTTGGATTAGGTGATGATATGTCTCCACCCATTTGGGTGGGTCTTGATGTTTCTGGAGTCCTATAAAAGAGGAAATATTTTGGAGAATGAAGGAGATTCAGAGAGAGCAGAGGATGCTGTGGCAACACGAAGCAGAGAGTCCACTAGACGGTGCTTTAGAGATGAAGAAGGAAAATACCTCCTGGGGAGCTTCATGAAACCAGAAGCCAGGAAAGAAAGCTAGTAGATGATGTGATGTTCGCCATGTGCCCTTCCAGTCAAGAGAGAAATCCTGACCGTGTTCGCCATGTGCCTTCCCACTTAAGAGAGAGACCTTGAACTTTATCAACCTTCTTGAATCAAGGTATCTTTCCCTGGATGCCTGTGATTGGACATTTCTATAGACTTGTTTAATTGGGACATTTTCTCGGCCTTAGAACTGTAAACTAGCAACTCATTAAATTCCCCTTCTTAAAAGCCATTCTGTTTCTGTTATATTGCATTCTGGCAGCTAGCAAACTAGAACACCACCTTACCAATTGGGATAGAGCTCCCCTTCATCCTTTGCACTCTGGGTATACTGTTACACTGGACTTTTATTCTATCCTTTACTGTGATGTCTCCCACCACAGAATCTTTGTAACATGTACCACCTTCTTCTTCCTACTCACATACCCCCAAACATATTTTTCTTTCATATTAGCCTAATTGCCATCTGATCACACTTCATATTTCAGTTGAAGTGTTATTTTCTCAGGGAAGCCATCCCTGACCTATTTGGCAATGTCCAATATCTCCATTATAGATCTAAATAGCATAAGTATCTCTCCATTGGGACATCTGTCAGAGTTGCAAATCTATATATCTATATAGATAGATACAGAGATAGATAGATAGATAGATAGATAGATAGATAGATAGATAGATAGATAGATAGATAGATAGATTAAAGTCTTCTTTCCACCTCACTATGCTAGAAGCTCTGCAAAGGCAGGGACTTTGACTATATTTGCTCATGTCATATCTATAGTTCCTGTCACAGTGCCAGGCACATGGCAGGAGCTCAATCCATATTTGTTAAATGAAAGAATGGATAAAGGAATGAATGAGTGAATGAATGTCTTTGCTGTATAGCTCAGAAGTTTGAAACACTGAGCTTCAACCAGAACACAAATCAATGAATTGACATCATACACATTTAATGAGTTGGCAATTGACTAAGGAAATAACAGAGCATTAAGTGGTTAAATGTTATCTGTGAGGAGAGATGAAAAAACTGCCAATGTTTACTTGAGAAGATAAAAGTTAAGAAACATGAAAGGTCATAGAATCCTTAAGAACACATCCTAGGTAAAGAATCATTGGCTTGTAGGGTCATGCTCTTACTCATAATCCAGAAAAACTAAATGGAATGATGAAAATTAAGCAATCTATTCCTGGTAAGAAATTTATTCATGGTATGGAAGCAGCAAAAGAATAGCTAGAATTTATAGTCATCTCTAGTACAAAAATATTGACCTGAGAATCAGGAGGCCTGGACTCCAGTTACATTTATGCTATTATCTCACAGCTAGACTTTAGGTCAACTGCTAAAATATGCCAGCAATAATTTCTTCATCAGAGCAATGCCTATAATAGCTCTGAGATTCTGAGTCTATTTTTTTAAAATAACTTTACATAATATTAGACTATGAGGTACACAAAGGAAAAGACCATGTTTTATTCATCATGGTACCCCTAGGATGTAGCACAGAAGCTTGTACCTTGGTAGACTGTATTGTTAAGCTTATTGAATTGTTAGTTCTAGAACAGATCCCTGTTCTTATCTTGGGTCATTAATCCCTTATAAAAGTAAGTGCAAAATTTTATCTGAATATCTTTATGTGCATTTTTCTTGGGAAAAAAATTGCAATAGTTTTAGTGATAGAGTCAAATCAGTGAAAAAGAATCATAAATATGGAATTTTAGAATATTTATGTTATCTTTATTACTCATATATTGGGTGTATAGTATTTGGTACATATTTGTGAATATTACTCAATATGGATTACCCTGACTTACTACCAGTTAAGCTAACTTTGTGTAGTTAACCAATAGTAATCGAATATGTATTGAGTGCTTACCAATACTGTGTCAGGTGCTGGGAACACGGCAGTGGTGACCAGATTTGGAAATAGCAGTGAACATGACATATCAGTGACCTCAAAAGACTTAGGTTCTAGTCAGGGGGGACAGTGAATAAACACTCAAAGATTAGAAAATCAAATATTGACATGTACACATAAATTCCATAAAGAAGATGACAAAGGACAATCTGATAGACAATGACTAGGATGGGGTTAAGCATCTTGAATGGATATTCAGGTACAGAGTGAAAGGTATACTGGAAGAGGAGTCACAGACATCATCCCATAAAAATAACTCCTATTAGCTGTGCAACATTGGGTAAGTCATTACTCTACATGAGTCTCCATTATTTCATCTTTTAAAAGAGATTCTCATTTTTCATGTTTCAAAGAATGCTACACTTTTAAGTTCTAGTATTAAGGTATTCACTTTCTTGAGAATCAATTACCTTTTCCTCCCGCTATTGATCATATCCCTCAATTTATATAGCATCAAACTATCACCTTCCTCTGAACAATAATTCCTATCTTGTCATTCTCTTCCTTAAAGATATCTGATGGTTCTCAGTTCCCTTCCCTAGTCAACAATTCTTCACTAATTGGGAAGGGAAGTGGCAGATTGGGGCAGAGGTGAATAGAGTGAGAGATTTGAAAGTGTTTCTCAATGTTGAAATCAAATATCCCTGTGAACTCATTCCCCAACTTCCCTGAAGCCCCACATTAGTGAGACATGAACTAGATTAATTTTAGCCCAAGGCATTTAGGAAGCATCAGTTGACATAGCCAATGACAGCTGTAAATGTTCCCACCATCAGAAAGTGGTACAATTCATTTCCATGTTGTCGGCACTAGCTTGAACTCAGCCCTGAAAATGTGTAAGTCTGAGTAGCCAATATTCTTTCTTTTTCAAGAGTGATGTGACCTTGGGTCAGCACTATAATTTGAACTCAGTGAACCCAATAATTAACATCCAGGGTGCTGTTGAATCAAAATAAGTGTTGGAAACCTAATATTGGTTATTTCATGATTGATGGCTATATTTCTAGTCTCACCTATCTAGGAAATAAGATAACCAAGACCATCAAACCAAATATGCACTTTCAATTACAAAGACAACGCACATGGACTGACAAAACATAAAATAAGATCCACCTTAGAGAGGATCATAAAACAAAATATTGCTATGGCTAAAAATAATCAAATTAAAAGTATGGCTTATAGCATTACTATAATGTGTATAACAAGTTCATCAAATTTATAACACAGGAATAAGTACTAAAACTTTCTCTGAGTTCCCCATGAAAGTAATCACATCTTCCTTTGAACTTTGTAAATCTTTTATCGGTAACTTTCTAAAAGGTCTTTCTACCTCTTTCCAAGTTGAATCAAAGGTTTTTAAGAACAAATTTTAGTTCTCTTGAGAACTATAATCTCAGTGTGTTTCATGTAGTGCCTTGCATATAGTAAGTGCTTAATAATTATTTGTTAGATAAATGAATGAGTCTAGTCCAAGGACTCAGTTAAACACAAATACATGTGTGCTATAAAAAAAATTGTTAATGTAGTATGAAGAATCTTAAAATAAATGTTAAGAAATGCTGAAAAACATTCATGAGAATTCTCTGTTATTAAAAATTAACAGATTACTCCAGAACACCATAAAACTTTTTTTTTTTTTAGGAATGAAGTAAATCTTTCATCAAATACCTCCCAAAACTTAACATTTTTATCTTTCAACCTCTCTTAATCCTAATCGCACAATAAGATTTGTATTAACTATAATTGCTCTTTGATCAGACTTTTGATTATTTGCCCTGAGGCTGCATTGGAGATTCCAAGTTGTTCTGCACAGTTGTAATTACCATATGTTTTCATTAATTTAATTCTGTTGGCTGGCTGTTTACTGAGTGGTCTTAGTGTCAATCAATTATCCTGCTAGCCCATGCATCAAAGCAATTAGAATGAGGCTTAGTTCTCAAGGTGTAGTCATTAGGGTATTTTATTACACATTTCCAGCCTATTAGAGGGTAACCAGAAGGAGACAAATAGGGGATTTTCAAATGTGTTTTCATCAGTAATATTAAGCACAGAAATACTGGAGACTCAGCTATGTGGCTAACATTAGGATCAAAGGATCTGTTTCTTGGAAGACATTATTAAATGTTTGAGTAATAAAGCCATGTAGATCTAAGTGAATGGAAAAATAATCAATGTAAATTGACATTTGCTTTAAAATACACTGGAGGCCTGGCTGTCCAGGTGGCACAGAAATTGTCCTTCAGCAGACAACCATATTCGATCTGGTTTCCTAGCAATATTTCTTCAAAGAAACATTTAAAGTAGTTCAAAACAAAATCAAAACCTAATTTTACTGCCCCCCAAATTAGTTATCATATATTATTCAAAACCCCTACAGAATTTGACTAATTCTATCAGCACTGCTCTACGCACACTATCTCCTTTCTTTCCTCCCTGCCTTCCGTTCTTTCAGGTGTCCTTGAGCTTGCGCCTGACACTGCTGGAGATATTTAAGTGAAAAGGAAAAGATAGCATGACCTTTGGGCTCAGTTCTTGTGACGAGAGATGAAAACAATGAGTCCCTGCCTCTAAGGGGGCAATTGTCACACATGACACTAATCATAACCACGAATTTTACACCTGTGCTTAGCATTTTATTCCATTTTCCGACACTAATAATTCACATTTGTTGCACAAATGTGCCAGAGAATTCACTATTCAGTGTGCCAGAGAATGCTCTAAAGATTTAAGATGCATGCCTTACAGGAATCCAATGAATTGGATGCTGTTTAGTATGCTCATGTTAGAACTGAAGAAACCAAGGTACCGAGAGGATAAGTGATTTGCAAAAAACACTCCATAATTGACAGTGCTGTGATTTAAAATCAGAACCTGTGTTTTTAAACACTCTGCTACAACGCTTTTCAAACTCTTTAGCGTGCCTAAGGATCACCCAGGGGGCTTGTTAAAACATACCTTACTGGGCGCTACCACCAAGGTTTCTAATTCAGTGGGTCTGTGTAGGACCTGTGACTATGCATTCCTATCATGTTTCCAGGAAATGCTGCTGCTTCTGGTTCAGACACACACAACAGCAATGCTGATTATTATCTGGGACTGGACCTGTCCAGTTGAGAACTGGACAACTACTGCTCTGCCATATTCCATACTTCTTATGGTCTCTTAAATCTTGCAACCTAACCAACCACCACTTCATCACCACTCTTCCTGAGCAATACAGCTGATGGCTTCAAAGAGAAAACAACCTAGCAAGTATTCCCTCTCAACTTATTTCTACCCTCCAACCCATTCCTTCAACTAAGTGTTATCTTTATCATCTCTCATTCTTATCTTCTTCTTTTCTCTATTTGTGAAAGCTTCTATTCAAGGACAGTTTTCCTAAATGTGGATTCCTTCCACTGCTAGCCCCCTTAGGAGCTTATTCAACCATGTGTACCAGTGATGTTGAATAAGCACTACCTGTATATAATCTCTATATATCTGTTGATCATTAATATTTATCCAGGGTGGGATTCCCTACACTCCACTGTCATAGTTATGAAAACCCAAGCGGTCCCATGATCTATGGTCATTTGCAGGGAACAGAAAGAGCTAATCCCTTTAAATTACAAACTATGCCCACTAAACAATGATCCAGTCCCAGATAATAATCAACACTCTGAATTCTTAACCCAGTTGAAGTCTGTCCTTATGAAGACAGATAGACTTCCTGCCTTCAGGGAAGGAGTTGTGATAGACTTTTTTTCTTCTTACTTGCTCCTCCCCTACTTGGAATGAAGATAGAGCGTTTGTACTTGATTGGGGCTATTGTAAGATGCTCTTTGCCCTTAAGCCCTGTTATATGTTAAAGCGGACTCTTCTTTGGTGGGGACTTCTGTGGGCTCTTCAGAAGTTCCCCAGCTGGGTACTTTCCATTGCAACTCCCATGATGTGGCCAATGCATAGGAGACCAACCTCTGCTCCCCACTCCAATTCTGGTTTCCTGGGGGTCCATTGCCCATGGAGTCAAAATAACCGCATGACAGCTCTCTTTCTCTACTATAGTCCATATCTAGTTCAGATATACATTGCACATATTCTCATCCCTGGCAAGTCATTGGAGGCAGTTTCCTTCTAGACGTATTCAGGGAAGTCTTGACTTTCTTGGTGTGAGTAGAGCACCAGTTTCTGTGACCTCTGGGAATGCGCACCATGGCTCTAGAGAAGCCAGAGAAACCTAATTTGACATCTCTATGATGTGGTCTGGTGCCCTCTTTAGATTTTCACATCTACTGTTTGTCAGTTCTTTAAAGGAAATTTTTAACTAAACTTTCTGTTACAAAATCATTCACTGCATCCTTGTAAACATATTCTTTTTAATCATCTGTAATAATATGTTCAAATAAAAACTAAATTAAACACATTCCCCATCAGCATCGTGCCTCTCTTCTCAGCCAAATCTTTATATTCTGTACATTACCTTATGCTCCAATTACTTCCTATCCCACTGAAATTTGGCTCTAGCCCATTTCCTGTTCTGAAAAGTTGTCAGTAACTTCCTAATTGCTCTTTACTGTGGATATGTTCTATCCCTATCAGAGCTGACTTCTCTATGATAATAATTATTATTAGCAATCCTTCATTTTCTTTGATTTTTGTGATGCCACTTTTCTTTTTTAGGTCTATTCTCTCTTATTCAGGGACTTCATTTTCTTCCCACAAGATTACTCCTCAAATATTAGAAAGTACACCAGGGTTATCATCTTTGGAATTTTCTCATCTACTGCCTCTTCCTAGACACTTTGACCATTCATATACAATTTCACCATTCAACACACCATTGCTTAAAATCCCCAAACAGATCACTGCTGGATCTCCACTTGCCATCTCAAATTCAACATGGCTAAAACAGCAAGCTTCAAATCAAATCTTCCTCCGATTTACCCAGTCAATTCTCCAGCAGCCCTCTATTCTTTCTTTATCTCCAGAACCGCTTTAAGAAGTAGTAGACACAACAATCAGCAGCAGTGACAAGGTTTTTATTGCAGAGTTACTATGTACCAGGCATATAGTTCGTAGATAAATTAATAACTTGCCTGAGTAATACACCTCTTTGGCAAGGCCAGGATTTAAACCCAGGTCTGACAGTTTCTTTTACTCACTGTGCTATCTTGCATTTTTCTAATAGTTCTGGAATCCACCCTTTATATAAATCCCCAAGCTATAATTTGTACCTTATCACTGTGTAAAAATTCTAGGTTTCTTTCCATTGAAAGCAAAGCTCCTCATCACTTGCTCCTGCATCCCTTCCTGCTATATCTCCTCCTGCTCCCCAATAAAACATTGCGACTACAGCCTCACAAAACTCCTTGGATTCAACAGTTGTTAAAATGCTGTTCCTTTTATCTTGAAAGTCCTTCACCTAACAACCACACACTCTTGGGGACTCAGGCTGGTGAGAGGACTTCCCTCTGTTCTCATGAAGCATCCTGGACATGCCTCGTTTGTAACACCTACCACAGAATATTCCAGGTGTTTGTTAGCATTTACTTGTCCACCCTTCACTGAGCAAGTTCTCTATTGATTTTTAACAACAAGGAATGTAATTATCACATTGTAGATGCTCAGTAGACTAGGTTTTTATTGGTCTGCATTAGGAAAATATCAACTCTAATTGCTCCTACTCTTTTAGGTATCAAAATCTTGGAAAACAGTTAAAAGAGAAATTGTAACTGTCAAAAATGCAATGCACGCAATGCATCTATTTAATGTGCTAAAATAACTGTATATAATTCATTTAAAATATAATAGTGGTGCAATAAAAATAGACCATTAAAGACTTTATTTTATGGTGAAATTTTTTAAAGCCTAAATCTCCTTTCCATGCTTCATGAAGCAGAACTTGGGGATTTCAAATAAATAATTGGGCAATTACTTTGGATGAGTCAAAACTATTTTAGTAACAATTTTGATTCTGCTCTCTGTGCAAAAGTGGTGAGAAAACAAATCAAGCTTCTCAATTTTTATACCAAACGCTAGTTTTGCACAAACTTATATCATGTTTAAAGAGTATAGATTGCTATTGAATCAACACCACAGAATATTGTCACTTTATACGCTTGTCACAGAACCCAGCCTTGAACTGACTAGAAGCTAGTCTTAAAGCAGGCTCACATAAGTCAAAGAGATTTGAGATACACAGTTTAAGGCACGGGTAAACTCTTGGTCTAGTTTTTTATATGTTAAGCTCAGGTTGATTTAGAATCTAAATAATCTAAGTTTTAGATAATGGCAAATTTATTTGTTGATGGTATTTTATTCTTGCCTTTTATAAATCTGTGATATAGAATAGTAGAAGAAAAGTTTCCCTTTTTCTGTAAAATGTATTGCCAGTTATATAACTTAAAGATCCTTTCAAGGATTCACATGACAAATTCCATCCAGAATTCAGTCATAAGAAATAATGTTTCTTCAAATGAATTGAAATGCACTCCTTTATCAAATAATCAAAATAATATCGTGTGGCATGTTGTCCCTGTGGCTCTGACCATAGGAAATTCAAAATGTTGTGACCATAATCAATAGCACTGGATTACACATTTGATTGTAATTAAGGGGGAACTTTTAGGTTATATTTATGTTACTAGAATACAATTTTTTAAACAAACATAAGACTCCACAACACAAACAGTGACCCTTAATGTAAACCGTGGACTGTAGTTAATAGTACAATTATAATAATATTCTTCCACCAATTGTAACAAATGCACCAAACTAAGGCAAAGTGTTAACAGAGGGGTCGGGGGACGGAGTATACGCAAACTCTGTTTTACGCATGAGTTTTCTTGTAAACCTACAGCATCTCTAAAAGAAAATCTGAAAAAAAAAAAGGGAAAACAATTTCTTATAGTTTATTTTTTGTAAATTTGTTTGTTGAAATGACCCTCAATTTTTTTTTCATTTAAATTATCGGTAGGATGTAAAAATGAAACATATCTCACTAAGTTGAAAGTTCAAAGAAGGCAAGTTTTCTTTTGCAAATCTCTTTACATTTTCTTTTCTTATCAAGGTGACACTGGTAATGTTAACGATGATTTCTCAGTAAAAGTGGCTTGTTAGAGATGACTACATTGAAGTTCATTTTGTAATAATTTGTCATAAAGCCTAGAATATAATAAGGCATTCAATTCTGGATATGAGGGGTTTTTTTTCTGGTTAACAATTTATCACAAGCTCTAAGCAGTATTTTGTCAAAGAAGTAAAAAATTGACAAAATTCTTACTTATCCATCATTCAGAAGTACCAAAACTGTCTATAGTAAGTACTACAACTGTTTTAGGAATATATACATACACACTAGTACATACACATGTGTATATATCAATTGTTGAAAGAAATTAGGGTTAATTAATTCTGAAAATCAAAATCCAGTAACCATACAACTTGTGTTGGTAGGTAAAATGTGAATTCAAAATTATTATTTAAAAGGTCCATTTTCTCTGGAATGAAAAGATCTTCTTGATTGTAACCGAGTCAGATCAGGTTGTGGGAACTTGAAAAATTTAAGACGTGGGCGGGCCACGGTGGCTCAGCAGGCAAGAACGCTTGCCTGCCATGCCAGAGGACCCGGGTTCGTTTCCCGGTGCCTGCCCATGTTAAAAAAAAAAAAATTAAGATGTAGTTTATGTGATTTTTTTCTAAAACTCTACTACTGAAAAAGGCTGCAAGATGTTTTCAAGGGTTGCGGAATTCTCAAAATATAATTTTACAGTTTATTACAATGAGAGAAAAATTACCCATCTTTAAGCAATCAAGGAAAAGTTGAAAATTTCAGCAAGCTCAGTCAGTAACATTTGAGTTTATAATACTAGGACATGTGATACCTACCATCTAAGCTTTACGAGGCCCTGAGCCCAGATGTCTTAATGAGAGAAACCTGAACTTGAGTATGCTTCAATCAACTTTACTAGTTTGGGAAGACTTCAGTCTGGGGCTAGACTCATGTTAAGTTTTTAAGGAAGAAAAGAAATGGCAATGAGAACAAAGTGAGGTCATATGTGTGCAATGGACCTCTTTATTCTTTTTTACTCTTCAGCTCCCATGAAAGTATGTACTTATGGGACTGAAAAATCCATAAGCAGAATAAAGCAGAGGACATGTAGAAGGTAAGGGAATGAAATGCTTTCCAGAGGGATTGAAAATAAAAGTAGACCTTGAAAGCAGAAATAAGCATTATAAAGAACAAAGTAAAAGAGAAAGAAAGTGAATATGCATTTCTGAAGGACTGAAAATGTAGTAATATGAAATCTTAAACAGAGGTTATAGGACAGTTTGCAGGTAATTCTGGATGAGAAAAGACAGCTATGAGGATGCCAAATGACAGCTCTGGAATATAATTCCTTTTTAGTGGAGTTGTGTTCAAATCAACACAATACAGAACTATCTACACCAAAACTATTTCAAAGAGAAAGCATGTCATTACCCATCTCTGCAGAGTCATTTTATTACAGTTCAGGAAAGAGTCCTAGAGTTTGCACAGTGCAGTCTCTGGAAGGGACCCACACAGGCTTTGATTGCTGTCCGCCAGCATGGTCTGTTTGTGCTATCACTGTCCAGCAGTCTGAAGTTATGCCACATTGCTTAAAGGCCTTAGAGTACTTCTTTTTCCTACTGTGCTTGCAATCACTCCATTTCAGCTGATCTATCAGCTGCTTTGCCTCCCTGCTGTTATCCATCTTCCACATATGTCCGTCCCAGTAAATCTGAATTTCAGTGAGCTGGACTTCCATGCTGAGGTCCCAGGATCCTGCGGTTGCTGACCTTGTCCTGCCATTAGATGTTAAGCATGACTTGTAGGCTAAGTTGGTGAAACTGATCCAGAAAGTGTATAATATTTTTGTTTGCCAAATTTCAATTTCTAGTTCATCTACTAGAGAAATCTGGGCATTGTCATCATCTATTTGCAAACCTTTATTTCTGAATGAATGTAGATACTTGACCCATGTCATAAACCCTATACATACCTTCCAAAATACATTCTGGTTTACTCAATAACTTTCAGTCTTTGGGTTCATCTAGGTCTACTACCAAAGTCACAGTGTATTACAGTAACACTGTTGTTGAGGGAAGATTTAGTCTGTTTTCATATAATTCTCTGTTTAACTTTGATCCTTTTAAACATATCAAATTTTTAGGTTGACTTTGCTGATCAAGCAGATGTCACAACATATAAAGACTTCTTATCACTAAGATGGGCAACCCATGGCAGATGGAGACTGTGTGGAATGTATATTAATTTTCAGTGACCAGCTGGCATCTGAGCATTCTAAAAATGATAACTACATATCAATTCTTTTAAGTATGTGAAAAAAATGGAGGTGGGGCACAAATCATGTAATATCTTAGTTTATCATTCAATTGTCTTTATGTCTGTTGCTTGATTATGCAGTAATATGTGTGTTCTGTTTCTGATGCTTGCCCCTTCAAGACCAGACTCCTACTTCATGAAGGCATTTCAAACCAAACCAAAACAAAGTTGCTCTTTTGGTATCTTCAGATTAGCCACAGGACATACATTTTTGGATTTAGGGGGTCATGTTATCACCCATAAGAGGGAGTATACTAAAGTGAACTGAGAAGGCCGAGCTGTGGACTTTTTATGTGATCAAAATTGAGCAAGGAAAGTAGGGATCTTAGACTAGAGGCTGTTGGCTCTATTGTCACTTAAAGGGACAAGTAACCAAACTGAGATGGAAATAATATTTATCTTAAATACCATTTGATACTATTCAAAGTTAGAATATCTCATTCTCATGAAGAAAGACAAGTAGTATCGAGCTATTCAAAATTTAAGTATCCCCAAGATATGAGTAAAAATATAGATAGTTGCACTGATGGCCATTGTCCCCCCAAAGTATGTGCACACAAATATGCATAAACACATAATATGTAAATCCATATACTTACATATTTTTAAATTATTTTTCATCCTGTCAGTACTGATATAATTTATAAATAATCCAGAAACAGACGCCATATTTTCGCTTTAGCTCTTTAACTTTAGCATTAACTTTAGTGCAACAAATGCACTAAAGTTCTTTAGGAGAATGTGGCATTCATGTCAAAAGGGGTCTTAATAACTTGGATCTTGAATACAAGATCCTGAAAAAAAATATATCGAAACTACGAAAATTTTGTCCCCAATTGTGAGTCATTTCTGTCTTTTGATTTGGGGATGGGTGGGGGGGAAGCTGCTTGGTAGTCAACTAAGTCTGGACAGCATGGGTTCAGCAAAGTGAAACAGGGGATATTTACTGTAGCATTCTTTAGACCATTAGCTCTGCATTAAAAACTTTCAAGCAGAGATGGAGAAAGGCTGTAGCAACAGGTCACACCATGAAATCACAGACAGACTTCCTTGTTCAAAGAATGCCTATGAATAACTCAGGAAACATCATTCAGGAAATGATGACTGAGGATATAAACTAAGGCAGCAGATGGCCACTTTTCAGGGTGGTCCCATGTAGTTCCCCAAGACGGCCTGTAGAACCCGCATCTCAACAGCTACCACAAAATCTCTAAATTCTTACCCAAATGACTTCTGATCCTATCCTCTTGTATTGTCTGAAAATGTCTAATGTAATTCAAACATTTTCTTTGTTTTGCAAGAATCTTGGTACAAAATTCCCTCAAAAAAAAAAATACTCTTTGGATTGAAGGACATAGATGTATAAGACTATCTCGCAAAATCAAACTACCATAAATTTACCATGCTATTTTTTTTTTATCCATTTAGAAAGAACCACTATTAAACATTAAAAGAACTTATCAGTACAGCTGACTCATGTAGCGTTTAGGAGTAGGGCAAGTTTGGAAAGCAAGAGGAATGAATTTTCTAGCCTCCCTCTTATCTTGGGTGAATTCCCTACTCAAAAGGTGTTGTCAAGAAGTGCTTTGATAACCTACCATCCTAAAGTATAAGCTTGATTCTTTGTTTCCTTGTGTAGGGAAAAGAATATTGAATTGGGAATCAGAACAGAATCCTATTCTTGGCTCTGCCTCTAACTAGCCACTTGACCCTAGTGCTGTCCTCATTCCCCTATTGCCTTTAAGTATTATTGCCATGTAAATATCAGTATTCCCCAAATACTGTCTTTTGTCCTCTTTACTTCTCATTCTACAAAGTTCTCTTAGAATGTCTTTTCCACAGCTACAACTTCAAATATTATCATATACTGATCATTTCATCATCTACATCTACAACCCAGACCCCTCTTCTGCACTCCAGATCCCTATATCCAACAGTTGCAAGGCAGTCTCTTCTGGAAATCTTCCAGTCATGTTAATTGCAGTATGTGTGAAACAGAGCTGACCATTTTCATTCTCTCCTCATTTTCCCATGTTTTTTAAGACATATGTTCTAGTTTGCTAGCTGCGGGAATGCAACACACCAGAGACGGATTGGCTTTTAATAAAAGGGGATTTATTTTGTTAGTTCTTCAGAGGAAAGGCAGCTAACTTTCCACTGAGGCTCTTTCTTACGTGGAAGGCACAGGATGGTCTCTGCTGGTCTTCTCTCCAGGCCCTTGGATTCCAACAACTTTCCCTGGGGTGACTTCTTTCTCCATCTCCAAAGGCCTGGGCTGAGCTGCAAGTGCTGAGATGAGGAATCCCAAGCTGCTTAGGCTGTGCTACGTTGCCATTTAAGCACCAGCCAATTAAGTCAAACATCACTCATTGCAGCAGACACGCCTCCTAGCCTACTGCAGATGTA
>PVIY010048479.1:0-17268 GCA_004026745.1 Myrmecophaga tridactyla
GAGAGAGCAGAGAATGCTGCAGCACCACGAAGCAGAGAGTCCAAGAGCCAGTGACCTTCGGAGATGAAGAAGGAAAATGCCTCCTGGGGAGCTTCATGAAACTGGAAGCCAGGAGAGAAAGCTAGCAAATGATACCGTGTTCTCCATGTGCCCTTCCAGCTGAGAGAGAAGCCCTGACTGTGTTCGCTATGTGCCTTCTCACTTGAGAGAGAAACTCTGAACTTCATCGGCCTTCTTGAACCAAGGTATCTTTCTCTGGATGCCTTAGATTGGACATTTCTATAAACTTATTTTAATTGGGACATTTTCTTGGCCTTAGAACTGTAAACTAGCAACTCATTAAATTCCCCCTCTTAAAAAGCCATTCTGTTTCTTGTATATTGCATTCCGGCAGCTGGCAAACTAGAACAAAGGACAAGTCAACAAAAGAAAAAATAGATAAAATGGACTTCATCAAAATTAAAAACTTGTGCAAAAGACATTATCAAGAAAGTGAAAAGACAACCAAAAATATGGGAGAAAATATTTGGAACTCATATACCTGATAAAGGCTTGATATCCAGAATATATAAAGAACTCCTACAACTCAACAATGAAAAGACAAACAACTCAGTTAAAAAATGGGCCAAGCCTCAGTCTCTCTAAGCCCAACTCTGCAAGTGAAATCATTGCCCTCCCCTATGTGGGACATGAATCCAGAGGTGAAAGTCTCCCTGGCGATGTGGGAGATGACTCCCAGGGATGAATCTGGCCCTGGCACTGTAGGATCATCAATTACATCCTGACCAAAAGGGGGAAAAGAAGTGTAATTAATAAAGTATTAGTGCAGAGAGAGTTCAAATAGAGTCGAGAGGCTACTCTGGAGGTTGCTCTTATACAAGCTTCAATTAGACCTCACTACCTATCATAACTTGCCAACCCCTACCAGGACCATTCCAGCCAATCCTAAAGAATACCTACAGCAATATATAAGATTCCACAAAGGTTCCATGCACTAGAGTAACTTTCCAGAAACCTACAACCTCCAGAAGGGTCCCTAGACCAGACCAGTCCTGAAACCTAGAGGCCCACCCTCTCCAGAACACCAGCTAGTTCTACCTCCCTACCCCATATTAGTGACAGACCCTTCCAACATGAAAAAATTAGAATGGCCAACAGCCCAAACACCCCTAAAGAGTGGGACAGAAAGATCAAAGTTGATGGTAGAGTTATACAGAGAAGATAGAATTTAACAAATGAATATGATTGCTGAATCATTAAACTGATATCTCTTTTAGTCTCCAGTATCTTAGAGCAACTAGAAGTAAAAACTTAAAATTGTGGCAATGTAACCCATACCAAACTCTGAAATATGTTGCACAACTAATTGTGGTGCTGCACTTTGAAATTTATTCCTTTTTTGTATATATGTTATTTTTCACAGAAAAGAGAGGGGAAAAAAGTCGATTGTGGTGATAAAAAAATATTTAAGCCTTCTAGCCTCCTATATTCTGGAGCAGCTAGAAGAAAAAATCTGAGAGGATCTTATGGTAGCCCATGACAAACTCTAGGATCTGTCCTGTAGCTGCTTATTGAAGAGTGCTTGAAAACTATTGCTCTTTTATTTCTTTGCTTTGTATACATGTTATACTATACAATAAAAAAGTTTAAAAAAATGGCCAAGGTCTTGAATAGATACTTCCCCCCCAAAAAAATATACAAATGTGCAAAAAGTATATGAAGAGATGTTTGGCATCACTACCCATTAGGGAAATGCAAATCAAAACCACAATGAGCAAGGATGGCTATTATTTAAAATAACAATATAACAATTGACAGGATGCCCAGAAACCTAAACCTTTGTACAGTGTTGGTGGGAATGTAAAATGGTGCAGCTGCTGTGGAAAACTGGTGGTTCCTCAGAAAGTGAAATCTAGAATTACCATATGACCCGGCAACCCCACTTCCAGGTATATTCCCTGAAGGATTGAAAACAGGGATCTGGACAGATACTTGCATACTCATGTTCATAGTAGCACTACTCACAATTGCCAAAAGGTGGAAGCAATCCAAGTGTCCATCCACAGTTGAGTGGAAAAACAAAATGTGGTCTAAGTATGCAATGGAATATTATTAGACCATAAAATGGAATGAAGTGCTGATTTGGCTATGACATGGATGAAACTTGAAGTCATCACGTTGCGTGAAATAAGCCAGACACAAAAGGACAGATATTGTATGATTCTACTTTTATGAAATACCTAGAATATGCAAACTTACAGAGTCAGAAAGTAAGTTACATGTTTCCAAGGGCTGGGGCAGGGGAAGATGGAAAATAGGAGGTTATTGCTTAATGGGTACAGGGTTTCTGCTTGGCATGAGGAACAAGTTTTGATAGTGGGTGATGACATGGACAGGTTAATGTCCCTGGATTGTACACATGAAAGCAGTTGAGATGGGAGACCTTGTGTTGTATACATGTTAATGCCAACACAAAAAAACAAAGCCTGCTGCTATATTATGATTTTTCCCCATAAAAACAAAGGCCTTCTGCTCACCTTGCATCATTCATAACCAGAGGGATGTTGAGAAGCTTCATGTCATTGAAAATAAACATCCAAAGACTTCTTGTCCAAGGCAGGCAATCTGGTCTGACGAGTAGCTCAAGGTTGCAATCACGGTCGATGAATGATATTATACTGGCAAGAAGAGGGGTCACGGCACTCTGGATCCGCTTCCAAAGGGAGTGCCTACAGGTGGGAGAGAGGCAGAAACGTGGCATGGTAGGCGGTGGCCACAGTGGGACTCCTGCTGTCCTCTGACCTCAAGTTCCTTCCTGAAGGGTGACAAGACATCTGGTCTACCAAACACCACCGGCCGCCATCATCATTTGGAAGTATTAAATAAGTGACTCACAGATGGAGATGTCCGAGATGAGAGACAAAACTGGAATGGAATGTCATTCTGCATCTAATACACCGTAATCTGTTTAGTTTAAAAGGCCAAGGAGTATTGGCTTTCTTTTTGTTATCGAACAATTTCCCAGGACAAGAAGTCTCAGGTTCTATAAATTAGGAAAATAATGATCAAATTCACTTGGAAAAATCAATAAACGTTATTTTAAGAAAAAAGGATCATTTGTGGCTAGACTATAATAGAGACCAAAGTAAATATTTTTTTCAGCTCAAGTTAGATAAGAAAGCCCATACTTATTACAAAAACTAGAATTTTTTTGTACACTATATCTGAGTATTTGTTAATTGATTGAATTAATTAACTCAGTATTATATTTTGTTGGTAATTATGCGTTGATATATAGAAATTTAAAAACTCTATGATCCATTTCAAAGGTCTTGAGATAAAGCATAAGAAATCTGTAACTAGGTAATTAATGTTGGGAAGAGAATTGCAGACTCTGTTTTTTATTTTTTTGGGTGCATGGTCCGAGAATTGAACCCGGGTCTCCCGCATGAAAGGCGCAGACTCTGTTTTGAAAAGAATACAGAGAAATACTTTTTTTTTAAAGTACATACTGCACAAGAACCAGGGGAGAACTTTAAAACGTCTGCTGAGAAAACAAAGCAAGCAATGATCATAGAGATCACTTGAGTTAAATAAAAAATGATGAACTCTAGTGTAGAACACTAGAAAAGTGAAAATTGAAGTCTGGCCAAGGAGAGATATGGGGGAGGGAAGCTGTTGCAGGACTACTGCAAAAACTAGAAGCAGAAAAATTCTGATGGTAACGAAGCTCCATAAATGCGCTGAGGTTTTCCGCTTAGCAATGGAGACTTACTGTGCCACCCCGCCCCCTGGGCTCACAAAGGTGGCCCACCAGGGGAGGACGCAAGTCACAGGTGGATAAGGTCACACCTGGAGTGGCCTTGGAGGAGAACCGAACTTTCTTTTAGAGATGAGGAAACTGAGAGCCAGAGTGAAAGCACCACGTGAGAGCTCCCGGCCTGCAGGGTAGCTGAGCTCGGGTCTGGGCCACAACTGCTTCATGAAAGGTGATCAGTGGTCTAGTCCAAAGGGAGTGGTCAGGGCTGGATAGAAAAAGGACGATGGACAATAAATGGGCACTTCTGGGCTCTGTTTTTTGTAGTTCTCATTATTTCCAGCAGTAGGCCTGGGAAAATAATTTCCTCTCCCTCCCCGCACCCATGTGTATCAACATCTTACTTTAACCTATAACAGCATCCCTTTCCATGGCTTATGACATGCTGGTAAATGCTTAACATCCTACAAGAACAGATTACCTAATTTTTCTTTAGTTTTCTATTAGGAGAAGCTTGTACAGAAAATAGTACAACGGACCCCCGTATCTAACAGTTACCTGGATTCATTGTGTGCTCTTTTGAAAATAAGTCAATAAAGCATTGAAACACTCAGACTTTTAGAAGAAGAACCTCACAGCACTGCTCAGGGCTGGGGAGAGGAAGTGAGCCCGGAACTGCACGTCAGAGCCGCAGCCTTTAAAAACCACAGCCTGGCTTTCCTGTCTTAGTACCTGAAAGTGCCTGCCTCCTGGAGAGCATCGAGATTGGAGGCTTCCCTCATCACCCACTCCTTCATGTAATGGAGGTAGTTCTCTTCTTGCTTCTTCAAAAGAAAATAGAGGCGTGTCTTGGATACCCGCAAGAAGGAGGCTATAAAAAGGCAGAGTGGGCACCCACTCAGCAGGGCCCCTGGACATGCAGCCCGAAGCTCTGCAAGGCGTGTCTGAGCCCCTCTACCCATAAGGGAAGTCACTTTTCCTTTGGCAGTCCAATGCAAAATTCTAGACGTGCTCTTCCTGTGCCAGCTGCTTCCATGAGGCACGGCCAGGACACCCCCCGCCCCCGCCAGCTTTCCAAGGAATCATCCCCTCTGCAAAAGACAAGCCCACTTTGGGGTGTAGGCAATACAAGGGGAGGGAGCAGCCATACCTTTGAATTCATCGTCTTCATTTAAGAGGCTGAGAAGAATGCTGACTCTCTGCATGTTGCGTTTAAAACTCTCGTTCTCGTCTCTGAGCATCCCCACGGCAGTCTGCACACAGCTTCTTAGGAGGCTAGTGGTGTCCAGGACCAGCACCTGGTGGGGGCGGGTGGACAACCAGGTCCTTCATGGTGGCCGCTTTCGGATGGGCGAAAGGCAAACCGCTCACGGGCCACCCGCAGGGGTGCGGGAGGTCGGAAGGTGCACTGCCCACCCACCACTGCTGGCTCTGCACTTCTGCCCAATTCCCCTGGGCCCGGCACGAGACGGGTGGAATCCCGGTCAGAGATCAAGGAACAGAGCAGACCTAACTGAAGACTTCATGAAAAAGCGAGTGCCAGACCTCGGCCTAACAACTGGCCTAGACTTCTAGAGCAGAAGGGATCAGACTAACCACCAGCCCATCCACACCTCTTAAGTCCTGACGGAAATGTGTAAAGACACAGCTCCCAAGAAACGGCCACTTACATCACTTCTTCCCGCTTTGGCGCTTTCGTTTTCCATCTCCTGAGACCCTGTTTCCATCTCCTCCTCCGCCATGTCCCCCAGCTTGTCCGTCTCCATGTCTGTCTCCTCACTGTCGTCTTCTGCCCTGTAGTCTCTCTCGACTGCAATGCAAGTCAAACCCATGGCGTCACTCTCCGGAAAAGGTGAGCGAAGCACAAGCAATGCTTCTGGTGAGTTACGCTCTGCGGCTCCCTGTTTGGAGGTGTCCCCCCGGTCCCAGGCTCCAGCCAGGGTTCCCCTGTGCCATGCAGCTGGCTGCACAGATCAGCCTCAAATTCGCCCATTCGCCATGCTTCTTTCGTGGAGGGTGCTGGGCTCTGTGAGTGGCTGCAGGAATCCAGGCATATGCCAGAGGTGCTCATGCACCAGCCTTAGTTGTGGCCACGTGGACTGCGAGCTCTCTGCTTATCATGAGCCAGGTCAGCCAGTGCTTCCTGAGCCCCTGCTACAGGGCCGGTGTTGGGGTTCAGAGGGGACCAAAGCCGGGGGGGGATGGGGTGGGCTCCCCAGCCCCCGCAACCCACCACGGCCCACCCGCAAGCGGCCACCGTCCCGCGCCCCAAAGGCGTGAACCCGTGACTTACGCTCGGCCTTGTCTGCTGGCGCGAACAGCTGGCTGATGGAGATACCCTGCAGTTTGGTCACGTCCGAGGTCATGGCTGTGGCCTTTCGGAGGTCGTCGATGTGCACAGATTGCCACAGGCCTGCGGGACAGAGCACCCAGGACCTTCTGTCACCTCCCTCTCACTCAGTCTCCACCCTGAGCAGGGCGTGACAGGCCCCAATGCTTAGGTGCTTAGTTGCACCACGACTAAACTCTTGAAATCCTTACCTGAAACCACCCAATCTGCTATTTCTGTTCCCATGAACAGTTTTAATTTTAGGAACGGAAACAATGGACTTAGAAAGCATATCTAAACATGGTTTGTGATTCTTTTGGTATATTTGTTACTGTATTTGCTGTATCCTAATTGATAGAGGGGCACAAAACACTGGCAAAGTTTGCCTGATTTTTGCTTATCATAGCATTAAATATAAAAATATATATAAATATAAAATATACAGTTATTAGGGGTAAACTGTTGTGTTCCTATTTCTAGTATACACATTTATTATTGAAAAAATAATTGGTGACCCATTTCTAAAAAAAATAAAGATAGGGAGAGAGAAATTTGAAGGTAGCATCCCCCCATGAAACATTAATATGTTAATACCCTCCGATAGTGTTAGGTAAAAATATCTCCTCTGTCTTATCCATAAAATTGAAGGTGACAAATCAGAGAGAGTAATAAAGTATCTATCTACAAGTTAATAAAGGAAATGTGTGTTGCAGCATCAAGTCCAAAGACGAGTGAGTGGTTTTTGCAGGAATCAGTGGTAAGAAACCAACTACATTAAAAAGACTATTGCTGAGTCTAGCATTAATAACTTAACTTCAAACCTGTAGGACTGAGGACCAAATTGGCAAGAACACAAACGTTATTTACCTACATATGTTCCCTAACATGTCGGTCCTTACCTCCGTGGAATCCTACATAGGAAGTTTCACTCCCCATCCGTGACAGTTTCGTGATGAAATAGACTAAAACACGGTCCTTATTTACTTGCATCTTGTTGATTTCATTTAGAGCAGAATACCTATTCAAAAAAAAAACAAGATCATAAACAAAACTAAAGCTGTGAAATGGCTGAATGGTAGCCTTGTAACTGTTGCTTCAAGCTCACACTCACTTGTGTTTCGGGCTTTAAATGAATTTCACACATCCTCACCCCCTCACTCCTATGATCTCGGTCTTTTCTCCAATTGGAGAATGAGTGAAAGTTCTCCTAGGGTATGTGCTGGTTTGAAAGGATGTATGGACCCTAGAAAGGCCATGTTTTAATCAAAATCCCATTTCATAAAGGCAGAATAATCCCTATTCAATACTGTATGTTTGAAACTGTAATCAGATCATCTCCCTGGAGATGTGATTTGATCAAGTGTGGTTGTTAAACTGGATTAGGTGACGACATGTCTCCACCCATTTGGGTGGGTCTTGATAAATTTCTGGAGTCCTATAAAAGAGGAAACATTTTGGAGAACAGCGATTCAGAGAGAGCAGAGAATGCTGCAGTACCACGAAGCAGGGAGTCCACGAGCCAGCGACCTTTGGAGATGAAGAGGGAAAATGCCTCCCAGGGAGTTTCATGAAACCGGAAACCAGGAAAGAAAGCTAGCAGATGACGCTGTGTTCGCCATGTGCCCTTCCAGCTGAGAGAGAAACTCTGACTGTGTTCACCATGTGCCTTCTCACTTGAAAGAGAAACCCTGAACTTCATTGGCCTTCTTGAACCAGGGTATCTTTCTCTGGATGCCTTTGATTGGACATTTCTATAGACTTGCTTTAATTGGGACATTGTCTCAGCCTTAGAACTGTAAACTAGCAACTTACTAAATCCCCCTTTTTAAAAGCCATTCCATTTCTGGTATTTTGCATTTCAGCAGCTAGCAAACTAGAACAGGTACACATCCCTCTCCTTTACTGAAAAGAATCTCTGCTTTCTGAGCCCTGAAGATCTTGCCCCGAATTTACAAAGGTGGAGGCTAGCGGAGCTTTCCACTATAGGAAATAGAGTTCTGGAAACAATGCAATTCCCCTCACACAACCAATGACCAATGCCAGCTCCCACCAGGATCTAATTTGGGTACGAAATGAAGTTTGGCCTCCAAGGTTTAAGAGAGACAGCATTACTTTAGCATTCAGTAGTAAGGGGACATAGTTCTCTAAGTATCTGATATCCCCTACAAACACTATAAGAACGTTAAATAATTACAGACAAAAGAATTCACACACCGTTATTGTTCTTAAGCATTCCAACAATTCAGACTGTGTCATTCAATATGGGCACTTTCCAAAATATGTTTTTAAACATATGCTTCAAGGATAGTCTTTATATCCTGGTAATATTCCATCATTCACACCTCTTGCATTTTATTATTTTTGTATCGTTATGCCCCTTTCTCTTTTTAGAAAATTAACCTTCTGTTTCTCTGGCTTATGACTGATGGAATGAGAAGGGAGAAGAGTTTATCTTTGTGAACTTATTAAGGTCCCACCTCTATGCTACTTGCAGGGAAGAAATTCCTTAGGTGCTCCTGAATCAATTGAGTTTCCTGCCTAGTTTTGGAGAAAACTATGAAAAAACGCACTTAGCGGAGGCGATGAGCTGGGCGCTTCGGACCCCATCTTCAAAATCCGTCTGAATAATGAGGATTTTACAGCCGGCTGTTTTAGTTAAGCAGTTTCTGAAAGAAAAAGTCAGTGATCCAAATGAGTTGTCTGTCCTAATAAAGGGTCACAAAATCCCCGAAGGGGATGGGGTTATAAAGGCTACATAGGACAGTCTGTCTAGGTGAGACATTTCTCTGTGGGACAAGACAATGCAGAGAAAGGAAAAAAAAATCACAACACATGCTTCCCAGGAGACGGTTTCAGGGAAGGATGGTTAGCACAGGGTCTGAGCTGTCGAAGGGAACAGAGATGGGAGGGACACTTGAAGAATCAAATGACCAACTCTTTTTGGAGTCATGTGACCGCACTGTTCCCAAACCCATGGTGGCGAGTGGGCTGGGGTCAGTTTCTGTGGGGTAGCCCCCTGACAGCGGGGTGTGGTAGTGAAGGGAGAGTGGGAACGGCAGGCAGGGGACCTCACCGGACTTCTTTGAGGAATGAGTACTCCGTGTCAAACTGCTGCAGACTCAGCAGGGTGGGCTTCTGGGCCCTGCCCTTTAGCTCTGCTTCCAAAAGTTCGCAGTCATGACTGGTCAGGAGCCTGGAGAAAGTGGTGATCTGTCGAGTTAGGAAACGTAAATTATTTGCTAAGATTCAAGTTCAAGGTTGCCTGTCAGATAGGTTTAGAGCCTAGAAACAGAAAGATATTCAGCAAACACGTCTTCCGGGTTTGGTGTCGTATGAGTGGCACACTGACAGCAAGGAATCCACACCCAAAGGAGAACTCAAACTAAGGCAGAGCAGAGCAAACGGAACCCATAGGGTCTGTTCCTCCTGCCCCTGACATACTCTCGTCTCCTTCCTGGATACCAAAGCCTCCTTCTGCCGTGGTCCCTCCTTGAAACTCTGTAGATCCCGGGGGCGGGGGGGGGGGGGCAGGCACAAATGTCATTTCTTCCTTGGAATCGTGCTTCAGACTTTGAGATGGAGGCAGCCCCTGGCCTTCCCCAGCAGCAACTCTCCCCTCCCTCCGGGTCACATTCCATGGTGCAAACTGCAGCGCTCCCAGGGCTTAACCCCAAATCTGTGTCTCCAGGCCTGACCCAAACACTGAGCTCTAGAGTCCTACATCCAACTACATGACGGATGGGTCTTCTTGACTGTTACAGGGGCATCAACACCTGCCCCCACTGGAATTCATCGTCACCCCCTCCCCCCAAACCTGTCGCTTGTTCTGGATCCCCTACTGTGCTGGTTTGAAATGATGCATGTACCATAGAAAAGCTATGTTTTAATCCTAATCCCATTTTGTAAAGGCAGCCATTTCTTCTAATCTCTATTCAGTACTGTATGTTTGAAATTGTAATTAGACCTGGAGATGTGATTTAATCAAGAGTGGTTGTTAAGCTGTATTAGGTGGAGATGTGTCTACACCCATTTGGGTAGGTCTTGATTAGTTTACTGGAATCCTATAAAAGAGGAAACGTTTTGGAGAAAGCTAGAGATTCAGAGAGAACAGAGAATGATGTAGCCACGAGAAGCAGAGAGTCCACCAGCCAGCGACCTTTGGAAATGAAGAAGAAAAATGCCTCCCAGGGAGCTTCACGAAACAGGAAGCCAGGAGAGAAAGCTAGCAGATGATGCCATGTTCACCATGTGCCTTTCCACTCGAGAGAGAAACCCTGAACTTCATCGGCCTTCTTGAACCAAGGTATCTTTTCCTGGATGCCTTTTATTGGACATTCCTATAGACTTATTTTAATTGGGACATTTTTGGCCTTAGAACTGTAAACTAGCAACTTACTAAATTCCTCTTTTTAAAAGCCATTTCATTTCTGGTATATTGCATTCCGGCAGCTAGCAAACTAGAACACCTACCTCGATTAATAAGACCTCCAGACACCCAAGGAAGAATCCCAGGGTCACCCCTTAACTCCTCCTTCCCCCACAGCCCCTACAAGGAACCCATTCTAAAGCTCTGACAATCTGCATCTTATGTCTCAATTCCATCCCCTCCTCGCCTTTGCCTTCTCTGTCACAGCAATCTTCCTCCTGGTCTTTACATCTGTTATCAACCTTTCTTCTCTCTCCCAGAGTCTGGGACACAACTGGGATACCTCACCACTCTGCACCGTGAAGACAAAGCTCCCAGGATGGCTGGCAAGTCACCCCCTAAGAAGTCTCATAGGCACATCCCAGCCTCGGCTCCCAGTACTGGGTAAGACCCTGGGTGATCCCCTCCTAATTCTCCGTACCTTCTCAACCACCCCCACAGCTCAGCTTGAGGTCTCCATCCAGGGACAACGTCAGCCAGCCCTTCATCCTGCACTGCACTGCTCTTCCTCACCTCTATGCAGAGCATTTGTCACATGCTATTGACACTTGTGCCCAAACCGATTGAGGGCAAGAGCTGTGTCGGTGCATTTCCCATGTCCTCAACTGCCCCTAGCTCGGGACTTGAATATGGCTCTGTGCTTGTTGAAGCAGAGTGTGGATGTGGCGTAACAGTCAGCAGAGGGCAACACCCAGAGGCTGGCATCCAACAATCAGTTACCCCGGATTTATGTAAATAACCCCGACCTCATGCTTCACAGGGAGGGGAGCTAATCTCAACATACCACTCATGACCACTATACACTGGCATGAAAAGAATTCTGGAACTTTTTATACCAGGAAGTCAAGGAACCTGAGGCAGAAGAGGCTAAGGGTGCAATCGTCAGAAGATATAACCACCTCTGTGAAGATGGCGTGGCATCCCGAATCAGCCACCTGAAGGTGAGCCTGAAGAAAATCCACAAAGGAATCATGCTGCTGCTTGTAAAAGTATTCCCGAGCCAGCGACTGTGCAGGGAAGGAGCCCAGCATGGAGGCACTCAGCCGGACCACTGCGTCGGGCGTGGCACAGTCCAGTAGCAGTAGCTTGGATTCCTCAGACACCTGGAGGTAGAGTTCGTCCGTCAGGTCCCTGGAACCGAGCCTCTCTGTGACCCGCAGCACCGCCGAGGCACACGCGGCAGAATGGTAACCAATGAAGACGTCGGAAGGACTGTACTTGTGCTTCGCATTCGCATTTACAAACTTCTCCACCCAGGCCTTGAGTTCTTTCACGATATTCTTCTGCCACCTCTCCAGGACCGTGTTGATATCCAGATAGTGCTTCTCTAGCCGGTTAATGAGGGGGATGGGGAACTGTCTGTACACGACATCTTTCTCTTCGATGACGATCAGGCGGAACCCCGGGTGGACCCGGCACTTGACACGGTGGGTGCCCAGGCCAAGGTCCACGTACTTCTGGCCGCCCAGGTAGACATAGTACTGGTTGAGCGCATCATAGAGACTCTCGTAGAGGTTCTGCAGGTTCAGGAGGACCGCCATCTTGCCAGTTTCCATACAGATCTTCACTCGGTTGATATTTCTGCAGATCTGGGTGTACTCTTGGTCCTTGGGGAAGCTGGAACCAAAAATAATCTCCGGCTGCTGGTCCTCATTAAAGAACGTCTGCTGGAGAATCTGCAGGGCCATGTAGTTCTTGGTCAGCACGAGTAAGTAGCGGCACTCAGCCTCTTCCAGCTCTCCACCCGACATCTTTGGGTGATCACCGTAAATGTTCTGCTTGATCAACTGGATGGTGCTGACTTCTTCAGAGCACTTTGTCTCAGGCAAGGTAGCCATAAAAATTTCCAACGGACAGATGTCATCTTTGCCACTGAAGTTCCGAAGGATGGCGTGCGCAATCTCTTGAGGGGAAGGCTCCTTATTGGAAGCTTTTGCCATGGCGAAGACCATTTTGATGAGGCTATAGTAGTCCCGGAGCCCAAAGAACTCCTTGTCTTGGCTCTTACAAATGGTTTCATAGGCTTTGGCAAAGGATGCAAAATACCCTTGGATTCTGTCTTTCACCAGCATATCTGAAGCACAAATGCCTCTGGCGCTCTCAATGAGCTCTTTCTCATTGGGACTGCCACGTGACACAAAAATACCCCTGTTCATCTTGGCTGGGTCCAGGGCCCAGTTGGAAATGCCTACAAAGCCGACTTCTTTATGGGGGGCAGGATCATCGTCTATGCAGCCATCTTCCAACAGGGGATGCAGAGTCTTCAGGGGCATTTTGGGAGAGTCTTCTGCCAGTCCAACCTCATCTAACACCACCACGGAGACATATTGCTGCAAGTCCTTGCCCTGTTGAAAGCGGGCACACTGCCTGAAGGTGCTGATGATTCCCTGTGGGGTGGAATGCGGGCTGCACTGGAACGACACGAGGTGGACCTGTTTCAGATTCCTGAAGAGATCCGAGTAAGCAGCCGGGCCTTGCATGGCATCTGCCACGATGGTCTTGGCGAGAGATTTGGAGCTGCCGGGCTTTCCCACTAGGAAGAGTGGAATTTTAAGCTCAATACAGATAACCATCATGAAGACGTTTTCCTTCAGTGCCAGGTTCTTGGCAATGGTTTTCCTCAAAGACACACCATTCAGAAAAAGATCCTGTGCGTGAGTTATTTCATCCAGGATAAACTTGCTGCTGTTATAGGGTTCTGGGAAAAACCTGCAAATGGCTCTCAGATATGAATCTTTATTTTCTAAAGAGGCATGATAACATACCCCAATGGCTAGTACCAGGGACCAGAGGACAGGGCATCTCTCAAAGTTGTTTTTGCTGACATTTGACTCAGAGAGAAAGGATTCCAGCCTTGACAAGAGCATGTCACTGTGCTCGTAAAACCATTTGAAAACCTTCACACAGCGTTCCACATCCCTAAGGCTGACGAAACTGCACTCGTTTTCCCTTCTTCTCATGAAACTCTGAGAGGCAGAGAGCACTTCTGTGATCAGACAAGTTTCATTTTGGTCCATCTCAATGGAGTCCATCAGTCTCTGGACAATCTGCTGAATATAGAGCTTTTCGGCAATGTTGTTCAGTTGTCCAAAGTCCCACACCAGAGGGATCAGGCTTGGGGGGAGGGCATGGACTCGGTAGACCAGCTGCCGTAGAGGAATGGAGCCAAGCTTGTCTGCTGTCTCCTCTGCTCTTACTCTGTATCCTAAACCAGCCGACTCCAAACGGCAGATCATCTCCTGGGAGTGCTTTCGATAAGGGTTGCAAGCTGCGATGATATGCAAACCAGAGGCCTTGTCCAGGGGCTCCCCATCCACTGTACCATCACACAGAACCTCTTTGATACAGCTCACAGCTTCTGTTGTGTTGGCTTCATCAAAGAACAGGGTGGTGTCCAACTGATATTGGCTCTTATTGGAGATGGCGAGGCATTCTGCCCCTATGACTTTGGAGTAGATCATGTCTGCAGTGGTTCCTCCATGGACCTTGACCAATTTCATGGTTTGGGCAGTGACACAACCACGCCGTAGGTCACTAAGGAATCTAATGAGCCTGGTTTTCCCACAGCCGGTTTCTCCCATGATGATAACAGGAATCCCACACCGGAACCGCATCTCGATGGCGAGGAGCTTAAGCACGTTGTCTGTCGTCAGCTCATACGTTTCATCGGGGTCAAAGGCCCACTGGATTCCTAACACCAGGCAGAGTTTCTCCAGCTTCTCGTGTCTGGGCAGCCTGTCGAAGTCAACATTGAAGGGCACCTTCTGAAGCAGGAGCCCCTTGTACAAGTCATTGGTCATGATGTCCTTCTTAATAACCCGCCCGGTCACGCGGTTGATGGCGTCCATGCCACCGTTCTGATTGGGCCGGAAATGGAAGCCCATGAACGTCATGGATATACGGTCACTGTTGAAGAAAACGTATGGGTGAGGCTCGGACTCCCACCTCTTCCGGAGAGTAAAAGGAGCCAGGTCTTCCTCAGTCACCCCTTCCATGGGGACCTGGTGCTGCCCTGGGCTTTGGTCGGAAATGTCAAGGGTGGGTGTGGCAAAATCTCTTGCCATAAAGATCATGAAGGTGACCACAAAGTTTTTGAAGCCCCTCAGCGTGTCTCCAACAAAATTAGGGTTACAGAAGAGAGAGGCCTCACAGTCTTTGAGCTGACAGTTCAGGAAGCGAGCAAAGTTCTGAAGTTCTGACCAGGATGGGTTGATCACCCCACAGTAAAATAAAAGATGTTGGAGGCATTCCCCTGGGGTGTCTTCAACAGAGCCTTCTTGGTACCAAAACGTGTCTAGGTTTTGTTTCTGATGGAATCGTTTTAAATACTGGTAGGGTCTTTGGAAAGTTTCACTGCGGAACTCACTCGGGTCCATTCCTGGCTCTCTGTGGTTTGACTCAGGATGCAGACCCATATCCATCACTTCCTTGGGAGGCCTGCACTTGACTTTTGGGAAGACATCAAGAAAACTGAACTGCGGGGCACGTGCATTCTGAAAAGGAGAGGCATGAATAAAATGGTTATGATGACTAAATTTCCTTCTAAAAAATGCTTTTGCATTTTAAACTTCCAAGTGGTCTATGCACCTGTATGAAAAATTGCTTAAAATTTGCAGCTTCTGTAGACTCCCTCTTACATAGGTTATATCTTTTGCACATTAAGGCGGGTGGAAGCTGAGCTGTGGGAGCTGCATTCTCAATTAGGAAATTATTTTCCAACCCAATTTCCTGAAATGACATTTCCCTGTTAAGCATATATGAACAAGTGTGTCATAAAATATAAAATATATTTTATATACAAACATATAAAATATATTCTTATGTATATATTCTTTTTATATAAATATAAAAATATAAAACTCCCTTTTGTTAATTTATATGACAAAAGTCTCCTTCACATCTCAGCTCGCATTAAGAGAAACAGTACTTCTCTTAGCAAGCAAATTTACCACATTCAAAGTACAACTGGGATTTAACTTGGATACAGGGCATAAATTCCAAACCAAGCAAACAAACAAAAAAAAAAACTAGGCTGTTAGTCAGCGGATGACTATTTGTATTTATTGGAGAAATCATTAAACAGTGAGTTTAAAGTTTGATTTTTCTTTACTAAGACACTGCACTTGGCTGTTTCACTAAGGCAAAAGTGGGGAATCACAAAAACTTACCACATCACTGCACTCCTCTCCACTGCATTGCCCTCTACCCCATGCCACAGGCACTCCTCTCTACTGCACTCCACCTCATTGCACTCCACTGCACTCTTCTCCAATGCACTGTACTCCTAATGCACTGCACTCTGCCTACTGCACTCCACTGTACTCCACCCCACTCCTCTCCAAGGCACTCCACTCTAATGTACTGCACTCCACTGCACTCCTCTCTACTGCACTGCACTCCACTTCAGTCCCTGGCACTCCTCTCCACTGCATTACACTCCACTGCACTTCTCTCCACGGTACTCCACTCTAATGTACTGCACTCTACTTCATTGCACTCTACTGCACTCTTCTCTAGTACACTCCTCTCCACTGCACTCCACTCTAATGCACTGTTCTACATCCATGGCACTGCACTCCAACAGACCTGAATGAATTAAAAATCTGTCCCATATCCATGTGAACAATGCTCTGCAATACACACCAGCTTTGAAGACCTCTTTGGCAGTATTGCATTCTC
Source organism: Myrmecophaga tridactyla (assembly GCA_004026745.1). NCBI lineage: Eukaryota > Metazoa > Chordata > Mammalia > Pilosa > Myrmecophagidae > Myrmecophaga > Myrmecophaga tridactyla. Next base: position 16,192 of record PVIY010048479.1, read on the forward strand.
TTCCAGGATTTCAATGATATACAAATGGCACTGATTGCGAAGCCACATTTTCCCATTTATATCCATTAAGTATTGTAAAATCAGGAGCTTGAAAAGGAATCCCCAAATTCCAGTCTGTACCTGAAGGCAGAAACACATGGGTTTTTAAATACTGACACAAAATGAGGACCAGTTTCCCCAACCCAAAGGGCCAACATATTCTGTTGTCTAAGAACGATCCTGAATGCTCATACAGGCAGAAGGAAGAGTCCCAGGGAGGAGGGGGCTCAGGCTGTGGGAACTGTGACTTCACCAATCTGGTCACTCACTGACCCATAAGACACTTACAGAAGAGGTCACGTCAAAGTGGAATATCATGGGTCTTTTCTTGTATTTGGCTTGCAGGAAAGGCAGGAGGGAGCCCAGGACTTTGTTTTCATCCACTTGACGATCAATCAGTCGAATAACTTTTAGAGGCACTTTTTCCCCTTTAAACTTCATTTTCAATTTGTGATGCAATCTCTTCACGTAGAGGGATTTTCCTGAAATGTCAAAATATGGAAAGGAAATTAGGCCCCGGGGCTGTGGGCAAACAGTCAGGGAACCTGGAAAGACTGCCTCAGAGTTACTTCCATCGGTGTGAAAATCAAGTAGATGCACGCAACAGCCACACACTGGTGCAACCTGACACTGGGTTAAAGGTGCCTGTGAACCCTCGAGCTTCTCAGCTGCTACCTACGTAGCACTGTCCTTGCCTAGTCTCTGGCATCAAGGCAGTGATCTAAGTAAAATTCAAGTAAAGCAGCACAAGCAATCCAGGGGGTCGGGGGGGTGGGGTGAGGGGAGACATTTTTCTTCAGAAGAACAGACTATTGCTACCGGATTAAAGTCAGTAGTAACAGGAATGGCTGTTTGTTCCAGAGCTTCGGTGGTGCACACGACAGCATACCTTCTCGCCAGAAGCAAGGGGGGGCCGCGTGGCGGTAAATGAAGGGAAGGCCAGGATGGGTTTTAATAACACCTCTTTCCGCTCTTGCAATCCACATCAACCCCGAAGAGGCCAGCAGAGTGAAAAAAAAAAAGAGCAAATGCAAAATG
>PVIY010048480.1:0-17335 GCA_004026745.1 Myrmecophaga tridactyla
TTATATTAAAGCAAGTTGGAAAAATCCAATCAATTAAATTCTAGAAATGATAGGAGTAAAACTACATATTTTTTAAACATTGAAAAATTTGTATCTGGGAAAAAAGTTCTCAAAAATACATACACATAAACAATGATTATCTGTTGAGAATATGGGGGTTGGGAATTTCTCTGCCATTTTTGGCCTTTCTATGTATTATAATTTTTTATGAGTATACTCGTTTTGTAAAGGAAAAAAAATCTTACATTTTCTTTAAAAATATGATACCTACTGGGATGGCTGATCTTGATGGGAAAATATAACCAAAACTTGAAATGAAGGCAAGGGAGTTTCCAACAAATTGTTGACAGAGTTCAGGGATTCGGGCTGTCTTTATCTCCACTAAGAGAGGTTCTCTGATAACATACTACTGGGGAGGATGAGTTAATCAGCATTCTCCAATTCAGGTCAGCACCACTGAACCTTCTCCCTCACCCACAAGCATTTATACTAAGAGCTCCCATTTCACTTTATTATGGCAAGCTCTAATGCTTGTCCAGGGTCTGAGGGGCTCAATTTGCTTTAGAAAATCGATTAGGCATCATCCCTACCAAGTGCTTCAATTTCTAGGGAGGAGTAAATGGGGCTTGTATGAAATTGTTCACAAGGTGGCTTTGAAGAGGTATACATTTTGAGAAATCGTTGGTCCTGGAACATGTATTGATCTATGCCCAGCAATAGTTCACTGAAATTGAGTAAGGTACTTGTACAACTGTGAATGTGATAAAGAAAAAGAAAAATGTAACTAGACCAGAGAGAAAGTAGACCTTAAAGGGGATATAGCATTCTGCCCTACACAGGTAAAGATGGTGAGGAAAGTTTCAATGCTATTGTGGAGAAGATTGCATTGACTGAGATGTTTTTCTTTTTCTTATTTCTCATTAACACCCTTTCAGACTTTGTACTCTGTGTGGAGGAATTGTGAAGCAGCCACCGAATGCCCTCATTTCCTCCTGGTTGTCAAATTCACCAGCTTCTTCACTCTCTTTTGAGAAAGACAGAGATGTCTCCACTTGCCCCAACCACTGGGCGTTCGTCCTCTTGGGACTGTGGTTGGAGAGAAGTTAGCTCAGGGATCCTAAAATTTTCCTTTGCTTTCTACATGAGTCGTTCCATCCTGAACATGAAGAGTGACAGGGTATGAATCTGACATTTCAAAAATCACATCCACAGTGATATAGAGTAGAAAGTTAATTAGAATAATTTTTTAAAGTGTGAACCTGTAGTAATCATCAAAAGAGTTAGTAAAATTTTCTGCCTGTATCTACAGAATTAAAACAAGCATTGATTGACTTCTGATACTAGGCCACACATAAAGAGGGGGAAAGTAAGAATACTGAAACAGATTCCTTACTTCTGAGACCCAAACAGTCTGGAATTAAAGGAAATAAAAATCATAGAATCAAGATGGTCGGTGCCCATGCTGCAATGTTTCTTTAACACGTGGATTATCATGCCTGCTTTGAACGTTCCGGAACTCTGCAAGGTGCTTTTCATATCCAAGAAGGATATCTCATCTTCATCATCACACAAGGTCATGTTCTTGCTCAAAGATGCAAGAAAGTTTAAAAATAAAAAATAAATCCAGGGGTTTCAGGTAAAGATGATAGATTAAATATACATATCTACTTCCACCCTCTTCTAAAACTCCATTGAACTGAGAGTAAAGGCTTTTTTAGGCATAAACCAACCCAAAGAATGGGGAGAAAAGTAGAGAGGACATTAGCAACAAAGTTATAGAATCTAAAAAGTGATGGATGGGAGTGATCAGATTTGAGACTACTGAATCGTGAGCTGGCAGGGGTGAAAGTTGAGAACATAATCAACCCATGGCTGCAGAATTCTCAAACCCTTTGCTCAGGGTTTGCAATGTGGTACTCTAGAACAGGAGGTAAATAGGAGATTGAAAAAAAAGGAGGATTGGTTGATACCCTGTTTAAGAATCAGTCATAAAGATTAGATCCCTTACACATTCCATGCAACCAGGTAACTACTCCTTTGCCTTGACAAGAGTTTAAAGGTGTATTTTGTGGAAATGTAAAACCAGATTCTTTGTAAGGCAGTTTACCCAGTAGAACTGATTCATTGCCTTGTAAAAGGAAATTAACATACGTTTGGATACAGAGACCCTAAGTGCCCTTCCAGCACTCAATTCACAAAAGGTTGGCAGCCAGGCAGTTACTGTCCAGACAGGAAATTGGTAGCAATCTCCCTGGGGAATCCTCAGCCCAAGAGGAAAGAAGAGAGACAGATTAACATCAAAGTATTCTCAACTGAATGGATCAGTGAAGGCACTCTAGTGAAACTCACAGTCATAATACTTACTTGTGAACTTAGAGCCCTCCATCAGGCTTTATAGCTAAAGATTATCAGATACCTGAAAAAAGTTCACATAGTATGAGTGATTTACATGAAATGTGAATCCCCAATGATATGTGAATATGTGCGTATTTGTGTTTGTGTATCTTGTATCCTGATGTAAAAACTACATTTTACAGTGGTCATAAATGTATCTGAAAGTCACATATGTAATTTGGATATAGTAACCCGTACAATAATAGCAGATAAAAAGCAAACTGGAAGAATCAGAAACTATGCAGACAGAAGAAAAAAAAATTAATTATGAATAAAAGATCCTTACTATTTGGGGAGAAACCAGAGAGGATATCATGTTTGAAGCAAGTTACAATTAAAGAGGAACACCAAAAAGAAAATCACAAAGAACTCTTAGAAGTAAACAATAGCATCAAGATGCAATAATAATTTAAAACTTCATACAGCAAGAGAACATAATATGGGAGAAGTCTCCCAGGAGGCAAAGCAGGATAATAGGTAACCTTTTTTGAGTACTTACTAACTTTACATGCATTAAGTCATTTAATCTTCACAATAGTCCTATGAAGTAGACACTATTATTATTACCATGTTACAGATAAGGAAACGGAGGAAGAGTGTTTAAAGAACTTAGCATTGTTCACATAGGTAATAAGTGGTGGAACCAGGACTTGAGAACTAACTTACTACAATTCATTTGGGGGGGGGGGCGGGTGCATGGTTCGGCAAGTGAACCAGGGTCTCTTGCATGAGAGGCAGGCATTCTAACCGCTGAACCACCTGTGCGCCCTACCGCAATTCTTTTTTTTGCAGACCGAAATTATATATATATATTTTTCTGTTCTGGTCCAGTTTTTCCATTTTACTGATATACTTATTAAATATGTGATTGCCTCAAATCCTTTTCGGAGAGAAATGGACTATAAATGCATTCAGCAAGAAAATGCACAGGGCTAGACACCTAGCAGCTTTTGAAGATAAAAGATGAACAAGCCATTATTTCAGTTAAATTACATACATATCTGTTTCTCTTGATATATCTAATTCTTGAGGAAGCTAACTTATTCTGGCCATCAAAACTTCCTGCACAACTCTTTGGACATACTAGTTTGTAGAAAGGAATTTATAATCTGCCTAAATCCACATTTTTAAACTCTGGCTTATGTTTGACACATTAGCCAGAGAAGAGCAAAGATTACATTTCCGTCCTTATAAAAGTAGCCACACTCTCACCAAAGCCCTCGATTGTGTTTTGCAGCCCTCCTGGGCATGCTACAACTCAGTCCTCTCAGCCCTCCCACACACACTCACTCATGGTTTTCAGAAAGCACCTCAATAACCTTATCATTAGCTCTCCAGAGTCGAATGTGTACTCCTTATATCCTGGCTCCCAGATGATGAATTTCAGTCCTGGTGAGACTGTGTGTCACATCTCCATAGGGGAGACTTCTGCTTCTTGGCTGCCCTCAAGGAATCCACTTATTCAGCCCCATCTCTCTGGCCAATTACCACTCCTACTTAATCAGATTTGGCAGGCAGCTAGTTAGTTCCCCAAATGAAATGCTTTATATATTTTCTCATGAGGCTGTCAACCTCCTGGGACTGTGCTGGGAGATGGAAGGGTTGGAGTTACATTTTGAATCTTTTCTTATTTTTATGGAATTCTGATGCAAAAATAAAAAGGGAAGGTGGTGATTTGCTCAAAATTCAGGCTTTAAAAGGCCCCTCCAACAAAATCCCTGCAGTTAAAAAAAAAGCTGTCACTCCACCACAAGGTACTTTCCCTGATGTGATTCAGTTTTCCTTGCATTAAAGGAGACAGTTAGAATAAAGCCACTATTACAAACTATTTTCTGCAGAGCCCTAGAGTCTCATTTCCTCACATCAGTCTGAGTATAAATACTTGCATAGGATTTCATCAGCAGGAAGAAGGTTCTGCTGCACAAGAAAACAAAAGATAAAATATCATGGAATAAAATATTGTTCCATAATCTCTAAAATCCTTATGAACTCCTTCAGTTATTCTATAATTTGTCCATGGACCTAGTGTTCTAGTTTGGTAAAGCTGCTGAAATGCAATATACCAGAAATGGACTGGCTTTTAACAGTGGGGATTTATTAGCTTACAAATGTACAGTTCTAAGGCCATGAAAATGTCCAAATTAAAGCATGAACAGGAATATACCTTCTCTGAAGATTGGCTACCAATGAGGTTGGGCTCCTTTCAGAGAGAAAGGCACATGGTGATGTCTACTGGTCCTTCTCTCCCAAGTTTCATTGCTTCCAGCTTCTGGCTTTAGTGGCTTACTCTCTGAGCTTCTGTGTATTTCTCTCTTTTAGCTTCTGTCTCTCTTAGCTTCTCTGGGTATTTTTCTGTCTTTTGTCCTCTTAAAAAGGGCTCCGATAAGAGAAGTAAGACCCACCTTGAATGAGGCATGTTTTATCTCAATTGAAATAATCTAATCGAAAGGTCTCACTCACAAAAGTCCTACACCCACATGTATCAAAAGAACATGATATTTCCTGGGGTACATAATAGCTTCAAACGATCATACTTAGTAGTTCCTGGTTATCCTTATTTTGAAATAAAAACTAGAAATTAGCCTGTGACATTGTTATATATCTCTTTGTGAGTTATCCACTTGTGCATAGTTGACCAATCTTAGGCACAGAATCTGTTTAGTTGATGTTCTCCAATGGGTGTTGCTCATCTGGGTACCAGCACAGTTATTTCAAATGATGGTTACATTCTCCTAATGAAAGTATCATTCTTTATCAGTACAGAAAAAGTGTCTCTCAATTGGGGATTTATAAAGAAAAAGCTAGGTTCATTGAAAATGACTGAATCCATGCTAGGGAAGGAAGGAAGGGAGCAAAGAAATCAAGTGCTAAAATTTAGGGATTTAGCACTACTGAGCACTTATTTAAAGCAGTTGTGTGCCAGAAACGATCCTGGAAAGTAGGGATTCTTATAGCCTTTACTCACAAAAAAACAGCAATTCAGCAAAATTATGTAACTTTTCCAAGGTCCCACAACTTGTAATTAGGAGGGTCAAGATTTGAACCTAACATTGGCACATCCTAAAGCCTGCATCCTTTCTTCTCCCAGAGCTCAGTTTATATGTTATTAATAAGCATCACACCACCAAAACCAAATGTTTAACATCAATTTACGGATTCACAGTGATTTTGCTGGTTACTTTCTACGAAGATATTTAATAAAATTTCATTTACAACTATTGACTTCCCTTCTATCATGTGTCTATCAGTTTTCTGTACTAAGCCTTTTTTTCACATGCTCACATGCTCTTGATAAGCAATCTCAGTTATCACATGGCTTAACCTAGAACCCATGTTCTTTCTATTCTCAATTATAACTCCAACTCAAAATTCTCTTTTGCCTTGAGGTAGCTCACAATCAAAAAATTCAAATCAAAATTCATTATTTCTCCCCAAATTTCCCCAAACTAAATTCTCAGTGATCCACATCACCATTCACCAAGATACAAAACTCTAAATCAGCCTTGACTCTTGCTGATTGGAAACTTGACTTGACTCAGTTCCCATATCCAGCTACTCAGTTCCTGCCCAAGTTACCTCCTAAATAGCTCTTTTTTCCTCTTCATTTCTCAATTTCTGTTGCTTGGTATTGCTTGGTTCAGGTCATCTCCATTCCTCTCAAATGAGGGTGATCACTTCCAGGCTTTCTTACCTGAAGTCAATCTTCCATTTAACTCAATTTCTTACAGGAAAATTGATTGTATTCTATCCTTGTGTAGAACGCTTAAGTTGGTCATCCCCTACTTTTTGAAACTCTTTCCCCCCATCTTTCACATTACAAGATTTTCCTGTTTCCAACCTCTGTGAGAGTTCCTTTTTATTCATTGGCTTTCTCTACTGTTCTGCCTTTTTATTTTTTTTTTGAAATTTCCCCTTTTTATTCTTTAGCCTTTACCTCATATATCGTCTCCTTTTCTGTGGTGGGAAACTTCCACACACATGTTGATAAGACCCACAACTTTATTTCCAGCCCCAACATCTTACCCAAGGTCCAGATCCATAGTTCTATCTACCTGCTGAGCTCATTTTCCCCACAAAACCCACTCTTTCTAGGTTATCATTCTTTATAAACAATGTCACAAGATATGTATTCTCCAACGCTAGAAGCCTAGAAGAAAATTTTTGCCTCTCTTAATTCTTCCATACCAAAATCAAACTGGTCATCTAATACCTTCAAATATCCCTCAGGAAGTTCTTTGAAATCCAGACTTTTCCCTTATGACCTCTGCCATTGTCTCAGCCCAGGTTCTAACCATCTCTTGCCTGAAAAGTGGCATGTTTCCCTAAACAGTCCTCTCATTTTTATTCATTTGCTCCATTGATTCCAAAGTTCATTAAAAGCTAATTATGTAATTTAATTCCATCTTATAAAAACCTCCAGTGACACCTAATTGAAACCAGTATAAAACCACATTTATTATACAGCGTCCTTCACAATTGCCCCAGTACTGAACAAGAACCAACTGCTTCTGACCATCATCCTTCATTACACACCAGCAACCAAGGGAAGAGGAGCTGCTCATATGGTTAATCACTGTCTACAATAGTGATTGGGCTGCGTTACATGTGAATAAATTCATGCTGTGTAAATGGTTATTCTATTTCTGCTTATTCTGCAAGATCTTGTTTTTTACCTCTTTTGCACTGGCAGCTGGGTGGGTAAGTTAAGATAGATCCTTGTTTATGGATATAACCATATTAGATTCAAGGTTGAGCAAGAAGGAGGCCCTAACTGTAGTCTCCAAACCAGTTTTTCCTAGAGATTTCTGCACAAGAAGGTGTCAGTCCCTCTCTATTTATACATAAATACACACACAAACAAGTATATATTATATGTTTATGAACATATATAGCAAACAATACATATATATCATATATGTGATTTTTATATTAGAGTAGATAATACATACATACATTATACATACACATACATATATAAATTTATACATATATACAGATGTAATTCATACATATATCTGGCTATTGTACTTTAGAGTTCCCTTGGTCAGAAATCACATGGAGAGAAGGGGAAAGATTGCAAGGTAAAAAATTTGCATCTTATTCTTTGAACCATAAATCAGAAAGGAATTGATGTGTTTTGAGGCCAAATGCTTTTTTAAATTGTGCTTTTATAAATTTCTTAAAGAGGGGGAGTCCCCTTTAAGAAAAATTTACAAAATTATAAATAAAAATTAACAAAAATTTTGTTTGAAAACACTGATAAATATCACAAATATTGAAACCATTCCCCAAATTGACATTTTGTTTAAATTAACTGATAGTTTAACATACCACTTTTCCATCTTATTCTTTAAATTTTTGGACTGCAAACTCTTCAGTCGTCCCTTCACATGCAATGGTTATGTAATACTTTCTGTAAAAGCACAAAGTAATTCTGAATTTCCTTTACCATGGTTGAGCTAGATTCATTATTATTATTATTGATGGATTAGAAGACTTTCAATTTACAACTCATTTTTGGTTTTGCTCAAGTGCCATTTGGCTCTGCAGCAAACCTGGAGGGAAGTCTAGCCCTCTGCTCCCCCTGGCCCAGCACAGCCCAGGCAGGCCCTCACCTGCCCTGTCCCCACCATGTCATACTGTCCCATCATGATGGAGCTTGGGAAGGGTGGGAACAGGTAGCCATAAAGCCAAAATTATGTGGCCCCTTACCTCTGTAAGGTCCAGAGAAGCATTTTATTCAGGTCCTTTTTCTCGGATGATCGGTAATGTGCACAGGAAGCAGGATCCTACTGGGCAACCAGGAAGAGGCAGAAGCTGTGCTAGTAGCCTGCAGCCCCACGCATTTTCAGGGACTAGACTCCATACCTCCAGTCTCCTGCTGTGCTACTTTTTCCTGCCACCCTGGAGAAGCACACCCGGAGAAACAGAAATAGAAGAGGCATATCCAAATGAGAGGCTCATAAACTTAAGCTTCATATAATTTATGGTAAATCTGCCCCTGTACAAATCGTTTCCTGAAGGGTCTTTCCTCGATACTGATCCTCTAACTAGAATTCCCTCCTTCCCCTTTTCTATTTGTTTCCTACACCTGCTCATTGATCCACTCACAGCTAAACTATCAATGCATCTCTGCAAATGCCTACCAGAATTGAGCATGACACTATCTGATATTCTATAGTATTTTATTCATATTTTTAATCAAAATCATACTTTTTAATCAAATCCAAATATTTTAATCATAATTACAATATTGTAATTGTGTTACTGTTTGTCCATCTACTCCAATAAATTGAGGTGTTATTCAGAACAGGAACTATGTCCAATTAATTTTATAGCTTTTGCCTTCACCACAAATCCTGTCGCATAGTCTCTTAACAAGTGATTATTGAATGAACGAATGAATATTCTAGCTCCAAATGTTAGCTCTTCTAAAAGGTTTCCCTAATTCCTTCACACAAGATTAAACCCCTATGTCCACAGTATCTGGCACATATTGAGTTTTTAACACATTGTACTGCAGGAGTTTATGTATAAATTTATCTTACCCACTAGATTATTGGGGTATCAAGATAAAAATCTAGCTCTTAGTTTTGTTTTCTTTCATAATCTAATACAACATTTAGTATAGTAGTGATATCTGAGTACGTGTTTGATAAGAGAATGAGCTACTTTGTTAAGCTATATTAATTTTGCATTGGGACTAAGCACTCTACTGGGTACCTTACATGGAATATTTCACTAATTCTCCCACCAACTCTGTGAAGAAGGATAGTATGCCCCTTTTAAAAATAAAGGTGCTGAGGCTTAGTAAAGTTATGTAAATATACCATTTAAAGAGTCAACAAGTAACAGAAACAAGATTCAGATACTAACAGGCTGAATCCAGAAACCTTCTCTTAACCACTTCACTATACTGCCTTCCAAGAAATCAACATTTTGTAGTCTGGGTCACTTTTACTGCTGCTAGTGGTTGTTGATGTGCTTTGTAACTTATTTAAGTCACATACCATAAAATATCAGTCAGCTGGAAAGCTCAGAGCACCTACTTAATTGAATTTTTTAATTAACTTTTTAGTAACCATTCCCCTGCCTTAGTAAGTACAAAATACAGAGCACAATTGAATACTTACTTTTAAATTTAGGACCTTGTAGATTCTCAAGGACACAATTTTGAACCTTATTAATTATTGCTCACAACATGGCAGTAAGAAATCTGGGCAATGTATTTGAATATTAAACAAACTGGAAACAAAATTAAGTGCATTCAGAGGAGGGATACTGCAGGTTCTGGAAGCTGACACAGGAGGATATGCTGAAAGAGCACTGCTTACCCTGGAAATGAAAATGCATTGCACATAGATCAAGTACATCATGGCATATTGGCATCATTGGCTTGCTGAATGTAGCTTTTTTGGTTTTCACTTACTCCTCGCTGATGCCTTTTATCCTTATGACCCATTCTCATTGTCCTCCCTAATGGCAGAATTCTACTGTGTTTTATATGTATCTTTTTCTGGTTATGAGCTTTCTTATAAAGACATACTGTTTTTTGTAAATACATTTTAAATTCACATAAAAGGTATTGTATTAAATAGCTCTCTTTCATTCAGTATTGTGCCTTAGAGATGCATCCACACTGCTTTATGTACTAATCTGTTTCTAACTCCTGCATATCTTTCCTTAAGGTTCAACTACCATATTTTACCTCTCTGTCTCCCAAGTGCTGGGCCTCTGGGTTTCTTCTAATTCTCTGATATCACAAATAACCCTGGAATGAACATCCTTTCCCCTGTACTTTATGAACTTTTGTAAGAATTTTTTTGGCTTAAATGCAGAAGCATGGAGATGTTAAACAGTGTACTTAAATGGCCATCATATAGTCTGCCTGCTTGGTTTAGCAATGAATCCACAATAGCTAGAAAAGAAAAAGCATATAGTGGTGCTCAGTAAATATTTTTTGAATGGATGAATGAATGAGTGAATGAATGAATGAATGAGTATCCTGATCCTTAGGTCTGATATTCTATAGGTGGGAGATAGGCAGTAAAACAAAACAAAAAAGTGATAAGGGCTATACAGAAAAGTAGTACAGGGATGGGGAAAAAGAGTGATGGAATTTGTAGTTTAAATATGGTGGCCCTGGAAGGCCTGTTTAAGATGATATTTGAACAGAGACCTGAAAGAAGTGAGAAAGTGAGTCATATGGATTTCCAGGGTAAAATATTTTCAGACTAAAGGGAAAGGCATATGGAGAGGCCCTGATGCATGAATACTCATAACATGTTTAAGTGACCAACAATGATGGATTTAGATTAGAAAAATAATTGACAACATTGTCAGATCATGCAAGGAGTATAGGAAATGGTAAAGATTAGGTTTTATTCTGTATGATTGGAGGGTTTGAAAAGAGAAGGCTAATCATTCAATGGGTTTGAAAACAATGGAGAATATGGAGAATGGCCCATAAAGGAGGTTTAGAGTGGGAGCAAGGAGATCAGTTAGGAGGCTAGGACTATTTTTTCATCTGAAAGACCTTTGCAGAAGCGGTAATCATGGAGGTGTTAATAAGCAAATGCAATCTGGATATACTATAAAAGGAAAGCTGATTTGTTTTCAAATTGATGTGAGATATGAATGAAAGAATCAAGTCAAGGAAAACTACAAAATGTGGGTCCTAAGCAACTGATTAGATAGAAATGTCATTTACTACAATGAGGAATATGCAGGAGGGGCAGGTTTGAAGAAGACATTGGATCAGGAGTTTAATTTTGAATGAGTTAAGTATGGATGCCAAGGAGGCCGGTCGACACATGAGAGAGATGTATGGGTGTCAAGGGAAAGGTCTTGGCTTAGCGTAACAGATTTGAAAGCCAAAATCAGCAATATAGGTAAATTTAATCTTTAGGACAGGATGAAGTCACCTAAGGTGAGAGTATAAAAAGAGGTAAGTAAAGTGCCCTGGGGGCACCCTAAAGTTTGAAATTGCAAAGGGAAGATTCAGCAAAGGAGACTGAAAAAGAACAACCAAAAAAGTATGAGGAAAACTAGCAAAGTATGATATCCAGGAAGCCAAATTAGAAAAGTCAAATGAAATGAGATTTGAAAATTGACTATTGGGTTTGGAGATGTGGAGATCGTTAGCAACCAAAAGAACAGAAGTATCAGTTGAAGAATAGAAGACTGGAGACTATGACAACAGAGGATACAAAGCAGAATGAAGCCCACCAGAAATAAGTTTACAAGAGACAGTCTTAATTTTAGCTTATGATGATATTTCTAACTGTCCAGCTTTTGTATGGGTTTCTTGGTGCGGTGGTGAGTTTCTGATCAAGAACACAGTTTAGACAATTTATTGTTTCATTCATTAATTCACTTTTTGTTCTGAAATTCTGATTTTATTATTAAGTCAAATTAATAATAATTCCACCTGGAATGGGTGTAGTCACATCTCTGTCTAATCAAAGGTCACAAACAACTGTGTGCATCACAATTCTGTGGAGATAATATAATCAACTTTCCAGTCTGTAGTACTGAATCAGGATTAAAAGAAATGGCTGCTTCCACAAGATTGAATCAGGATTAAAACATGGCTTTTCTGGGGCACATAGTTTTAAATCAGCACATTTCCCATTGTCTATCCCCACCCCATCCCCTGGTAACCTTTATTCTAGATTCTGACTCTGAGTTTGCTTATTCTAATTATTTCAAATCAATGAAATCATGCAAGATTTGCCCTTTTCTGTCTGGCTTATTTCACTCAATAAGGTGTCTACAAGGTTCATCCACGTTGTCTGTATCAGGACTTCATTCATTTTATGGTTGAATAATATTCCATTGTATGTATATACCACATTTTATTCATTCATTCACCAGTTGGTGGGCACTCGGGCTGTTTCTATCTTTTGGCAATTGAGAATAATGCTGCTATGAACACTGTTGTGCAAATATCTGTTCAAGACCATGCTTTCAATTATTTTGGGTATATAGCTAGTAGTGAGATTGCCAATCATTTGGTATTTTTATAGTTAGCTTTCTGAGGAGCCAACAAACAGTTTTTCACAGTGGCTGCACCATTTTACATCACCACCAGCAATTTCTCCACATCCTCTCCAAAGGTTGTTGTTTTCCATTTTATTTTATCAATCCATTTTATTATTTATTTATTCATTTATTTATTACTTGGGCAGGCACCGGGAATTGAACCTGGGTCTCCGGCATAGCAGGCAAGAACTCTACCTGCTGAGCCACCATGGCCTGCCCAAATCCAATTTATTTTAATAGCAGCCATTCTAATAGGTGTGAAATGTATGTCATTGTGGGTTTGATTTGCATGTCCCTGGTAGTATTTTGAGCATTTTGCTTATGATTTGTGAACATTAGTATATCTTCTTTGGAGAGTTGTCTATTCAAGACTTTTGCCCATTTTTTAATTTGCTTGTTTGTCTTTTTGTTATTAAGTTGAAGAGTTTCTTTATATATTCCGGATATATATTAAACCTTTGTCAGATATGTGGCTTTCAAATATTTTATTCCATTGTGTAGGTTGTCACTTTACTTTCATGATAAGGATCTTTGCATGTCTATTCAAGTCTTTTATCCATTTTTAAATTGGATTTCTTGTTTTGTTGTTGTTAAGTTGAAAGGTTTCTTTTAAGCAAAAGCTTTTAATTTTGATGACGTCCCATTTATTTTTGCTTTGGTTGCTTGTGCCTTGGTTGTAAAGTTTAAGAAACCATTGTCTGATAAAAGTCCTGAAGATGCTTTGGTATCTTTTCTTCTAACAGTTTGATAGTCCTCCTATATTTAGATATTTGATCCATTTTTTAGTTTATTTATGTATAAAGTATGAGGTAAGGGTTGTCCTTTTTTTTTTTGGCAAATGGAGATCCATTTTTTTCCAGCACCATTTGTTGAAGAGACTATTCTTTCCCAATTGACTGGTCATTGCCCCCTTGTTAAAAATCAATTGGCAATAAATGTGAGGGTTTATTTCTGAGCTCTCAATTCAATTCCATTGGTCCCTATGACTGTACTTGGGCCAGTACCATACTATTTGATTGCTTTGGCTTTGCAATAAGTTTTAAGGTCTAGAAGTGTGAGTCTTCCAGCTTCATTCTTCTTTTTCAAGATGGCTTTGAAAAGTAGATGGCTACTCAAGGCTTCCTTACTATTCCATATAAATTTGGTGATTGATTTTTCCATTTACGCTGAGTATTTGGGGAATATTGATTGTGATCATGTTTAATGTATAGATTGCTTTGGTAGGATTGACATCTTTGTCTTCCGACCCATGAACATGCAATGTCCTTCCATTTATTTCAGTTGTCTTTTATTTCTTTTAGCAGTGTTTTGTAGTTTTCTGTGTACAATTCCTTTAAATATTTGGTTAGATTTATTCCTAGATATTTGGCAATTGTAGTTGCTATTATGGATGGAATATTTTTTCTTTATTTCTTCTTCTGAAAATTTTGCTTGTGTATATAAACAATACTGGTTTGTGGGTGTTGGTCTTATCCCCAGACACTTTACTGAATTTATTTATTAGGTCTAGGAGCTTTGTTATGGATCTTTCCAAATTTTTTTAATATAGAGTATAGAGAACCATGCCATCCTCAAATGCTGAAAGTTTTATTTCTTCCTTTCCAATTTGGATGGCTTTACTGTCACTTTTTTTTTCTTTGCTTAATTGCTCTGGCTAAAACTTCCAGAATCATGCTGAAGAGCAGTGGTAACAGTGTGCATCTTTGTCTTGTCCTGATCTTGCAGGAAAAGCTTTCAGTCTTTTCACCATTATGTAGGGTGTTAGCTGTGGGTTTTTCGTATATATCCTTTATCATATTGAGGAAGTTTCTTTCTCTTCTCAAGTGTTTTTATCAATCAGAGGTACCGTATCTTGTCAAATGTCTGTTCTGCATCAATTGAAATGATCATGTGTCTTTTTTCCCTCATTGTGTTAATGTGATGTAATACATTAATTGTTTTTGCTATTATGAACCAACCTTCCATACCAAGGACAAATCCACTTGATCCTGTGTATGATTCTTTTAATATATTGTTGGATTCAGTTTGCTAGTATTTTGTTGAGGATTTTCATATCTATATTCATAGGGATATTGGTTTGTAGTTTTTTTTTTTTTCTTGGGGTATCTTCATTTGGATTTGGTATTAAGGTGATTTTTGGCCTCAGAATGAATTAGGGAGTGTCCTCTATGTTTCTATTTTTGGAAGAGTTTGAGCAAAATTGGAGTTCATTCTGCTCAGAATGTTTGATAGAATTCCCCTGGGAATCCATCTAGTCCTTGACTTTTCTTTGTTGGGAGGTTGTTGATTACATATATAGTTTCTTCGCTAGTGTTTGGTTTGTTGGGCTTTTCTACACTTTCCTTTCTATCTTTATTTTATTTAATAAGCAGCAATATTATGTTCTCATTTTAATGCAGATATAATTATTAGGTTATCAGTCATATTGTATTATTTAGATTTTTTTAATTTTATGTCCTCTAAGATACGATAAAACACACACACACACATCAACTACAAATGTGAAAGAAAGAGAAAGTATGGTACCCAACCAAATTTCCACATTTCTGCAATAATTCACTCATTATTTATATAAAGTTTTAAGAAATGTCACAATGGCATGAGTTTTGAAATTATCTAGAGGCATTTTATTTGATGCTCATGATGTGGCACTGGTGATGTAAACAGCAGATAAACAGGTGCTGCAACTTAACAAAATTATGGAAGCATAATTCTTTTTCCCATGGGAACACACCAATAGTGATGGCAATGATCTTTCATCCATAATTAGAGGACAGCAACATCACACTATATAACTTTCATCTGCTGACATTTGGCTGTGTTTGTGTACCGTTTATCTATCAAAACTTCAATATATTTCTTAATCATGCTGATCCTTGGATTAAGCCTAGCTCTTGACTGGCTAGGTCACCTTTGGAATAAGAGCATTATGCTGAAAACTCTTTTGGTGCTTTCATGATGCAAAGTTACAGTAGCTTGGAGATACATCTTACAGTCCTCACCTACAGCACTTCTAGCCTGCTACATCTCCCATGCTGTGTCTTTCTGCATTGATGTCATAATTTTAAATTTTATTATTTTACTGCTGATGTTCATATTTAATGAAAATGAAGATTCTGCATCGATGTCTTCTTTTTATGAATCATGGTTAATCATTTTCACATCAAGTAATGATTTGATGTTTTTTGTCAGTTCCATTTCATTCAACTGGGTTCTGTCACAAAGTTCTTTATAGCTGACAGTTTCACCATAGCTAAAGGCAAGAAAAACTGCCATTTGGTATGCCATGACCATGGCTACATATGTTTGCCCAAATAGTTCATTTTTACTTTTGCCTGTACAAAGATAACGTGATCATGTGAGTTTCCTTCCACTGAAATACTGGCTGTAAAATAATTCTAATATCTGTGTACTTTTTTCAATTCCTGGAGAACTGCTAATGTAGATGAAGAAGCCTGAGTAAGAGGCCATATGCCGACCTATAGAACATAGAAAACTCATTCCCAAATCTATTACTGTGTCTTGGTTTTTGATGAAATTGTTGAACTTATTGTCGAAATCAGCACTAACACTCTTATCTGTATACATCCACTGTAGCTTGCTGGTAAAATCGTAACCATGAGCTTGCTTCAATTTATTGATCATGGCTTCTTCACAATCCCTAGACGTAGATAAGCCATGAAATTAAACATTTTGCTGGAATTCTTGCATAGAACTTTTTAAAACATCCTTATCATCACTATACTTGAAAACAATAATGAAGCTTGTGAGTTTGTCTTCTGCGTCATTTTCAGTCATCCCTTTTGCTGTTTTGTTTTAGTCATTTGTCACAGTACTTAGCAAGCAGTTCAGGAGCTTCACAAACAGACCTGGTTCTCTGTAATTTACTACTGACATATAGGCTTTATCCAACATACTCATAAAGTGCTGATCACCGTTCAATTCAGCGTTGATAAGTTGAGCAAATTTATCATGTACTTCCAAAACTAACTCCACAAATAGTGTTGGCATATTTTCTTGAGTAAGATTAGTGGTTGCTCTAAGGCCCTCATCATGGATGTGATTTTGCAGCTACTGAAAATTATGGGGTAAACCAGTGATTTGCCATATCATATTTTTTTCTCTTGTCAAATGATATTATGACATTCTGCATGTAAGAACTGTAAGTGTTGGGGGGCCAAGATGGCGGCTTAGCAAGGTGCGCGTTTTAGTTCGTCCTCCAGAACAACTACTAGATAACTAGAAACAATACAGAACAGCTCCCGGAACCACGATAGTGACCGGACACACAGCGCGCCCAGAACGGGAGCAGCTTAGACCGACGGCAACTGGCCGGATCTGTGAGTTCCCCAAAGCCGCGGCGGCCGGCGGCAGGCGCCCGCCGTCCCCTCCCCCATAGGCGGCTCCGTGGAGAGAAAGGAAACAGTAGCAGAAATTGAATCCAAACGACCGCACTCGCGCACTCGCCCGATCTGTGAGTTCCCCAAAGCCGTGGCGGCCGGCGCCTGGCGCCCCTCCCCCATAGGCAGCTTCGCGGAGAGAAAGGAAACAGTAGCAGGGACTGAATCCAACCAAGCGCCAATTGCGGCATTAATAAACAAATTCTGATTACGAAAAATAGCCCCCAGCTCACGCGAAACCGGGCAAGTCAGAAGTCGCTTATTGGGCTAACCTGAAAAGCGGAAAGGGGACAAAACAGGGGTTTTCCCGGCGGTTTCTACGGAGACTTGGCAGTCTCCAGATTCAGCGGCGGGACCTCTCAGGCTGCGGCTGCCCCACACACAGGCAGAAACAGACTGCTCTCAGGGCTGTCTCCCACATGCGCCTTCCCCAGGGGAGGGGTGAAGCCCAACTTAGGTGGAATCCCTCTCTCAAAGAACGCAGACCCCAGGGCTTG
>PVIY010048481.1:0-17266 GCA_004026745.1 Myrmecophaga tridactyla
ATGAGCAACTAATAGTGTTATTTCACAATCTATATAACCAAATGAAATCAAGGATGGATGATCAGGAAGCTAAGATAAACCACCCTAGCTCCATTTACAGACCTTAACTAGTTCAAATCTTTACTCAGGTGTGCTGTAGATGTTGCAGAATCCTTCCTCATGGAAATTTCACCTTCCCTTCAATGTGTTCTGTGTTTGAGAACTATCTGTTCACTTGGATAATCATATGATGTGGAAAGGGGAGAAATCAAACATTTCATCAATTAGTGGATGCAAGGTTTGAGGCAACATTGATACCTGGAGACCCAAAGCATCAACATAGCTCTGCAGTTAAAGTAGGAATGTATGGGGGATGTGTAGGCAGAATAATACTGTACCCTTTCCCCCAAAGATGTCAACATCCTAATCTTCAGAACCTGTGAATATGTTAAGTTACATAGCAAAAGGGATTTAAGATTGGAGATGGAATAAGGTTGCTAATCAGCTATCTTAGGATGAGAAGATCACCCTGCATTATCTCTGTAGACTCAATGTAATGATAAACATCCTTAAAAGCAGAAGAGGGAGGCAGAAGAGAGAGAACCAGAGAGATGGTAGTTTGAGAAGGACACAGCCTGAAATTGCTGCCTTTGAAGATGAAAGGTGCCATGAACCAAGGAATGCGGGTAACTTCTATAAGTTGGAAAAGACAAGGATACAGATTTTTCTCTAGAGCCTGCAGAGGGAACTCAATCTTACCAACACCTTGATTTTAGCCCTGTGTGGTAGTTAGATTCAGTTGTCCAACTTGGCTAGGTGAAGGTGCCTAGTTATGTTGCTGTGGACATGAACCAATGATACGTGAACCTCACCTGTTGCTCATTACATCTGTGGTCAGCTACGAGGCATGCTGCTGCAATGAATGATGTTTGATTTAATTGGCTGGTGCTTAAATGAGAGAGGTCAGTGTAGCACAGCCCAAGCAGCTCAGCATACCTCATCTCAGCACTTGCAGCTCAGCCCAGGCCTTTGGAGATGCAGAAAGGAATCACCCTGGGGAAAGTTGTTGGAGCCCAGAGGCCTGGAGAGAAGGCCAGCGGAGATCACCCTGAGCCTTCCCATGTAAGAAAGAACCTCAGATGAAAGTTAGCTGCTTTTCCTCTGAAGAACTAATGAAATAAATCCCCTTTTATTAAAAGCCAATCTGTCTCTGGTGTATTGCATTCTGGCCGCTAGCAAACTAGAACACCCAGTGAGAGCCGTTTCAGACTTCTGACTTCCAGTAATATAGTATAAAAAATGTGCATGTTCTAAATCATTAAGTCTATAGTAATGTGTTAAAGCAATAATAGAAAACTAATAGGGGGAAGAGATAATA
This sequence comes from Myrmecophaga tridactyla, assembly GCA_004026745.1. Lineage (NCBI taxonomy): Eukaryota > Metazoa > Chordata > Mammalia > Pilosa > Myrmecophagidae > Myrmecophaga > Myrmecophaga tridactyla. Next base: position 1,358 of record PVIY010048481.1, read on the forward strand.
ATTGAAGAATTGGCTCAAAACCAGTTAACAGTTAGTCTGTGAGGTTAACAGTCACATTTGGTGGTCCTTTTCTTAGTCTCCAAATATATAACTGTAAAGGACATACTTGTTTCCTTGGTCTGTGGAGGAAAAGCTTTCATAGTAGGGCAGGCCAAAGGATCTTCTGAATCTTTCCTCCAGTTAAGATAGTAAATCAAGAGGTATATTGCATATTGGAGGGAAATGGGAGAGATTAGTACCACTCTGAGTGACTCAGAGTATGCAAGGATGATAGTCCACATCATAAACCCATTTGACTCACTCATTTGATCCCTAAAAAAACAGATGGATCTTGGAAGATGACAGATAAGTGCAAATGCAAACAAGTGTTAACTCTAATAGTAGCTGTGGGGGCCAGATGTGATATTTTGGGGTGGGCAGATAAAAAAGACTTCTGGCATGCAGCTGTTGTTTTGATAAACTCATTCTTTTCCATTTTTATCAAAAATTAGTTCACATTCACAAAGACTAGAATATACATTTATGGTATTTCCCCAGGGCTATCTATTTTTACTTTCTTGCCTTGTGCCATGATAGTCTGAGAGGAGATGGACTATCTGAACTTTCTGTGGAACATCATACTTTTCTACTTTGTCAATGGCATCATGTTAATCCCTCCAGATAAGCAAATCTTGGGTAAGATACGTTCACTCCAGAGGTTGGCTGATAAACCCTAAGAAGATTTAGAGTCCAGTGATCTAGGGCATGCCAAAGTAAAGATCAAATTATTACATCTTAAACCTCGTACCATTAAGAAGGAAACAAAGTCTAATAGTCCTCTTCAGTTTCTATAGGCAGCACATCCACACTTGAGAATGTTGTTCCAATGCATTTCTTCAGTGATATGGAAGACCCTGACTTTGAATAGAGTCCAGAGCAGGAAATGGCTCTATGGCAGCTCTGGGATGTACTGTAAGCAGTCCTAATACTTGGGCCATATGTCTCTACAGACCTGATGGAATTAGAAATATCAGTCATGGCAAAAATCACCATGTGTAATTTATGGCAAGCCCAGTAAAAGAATCACAACATAGACTCTTGATTTCTGGGTCAAGGCTTTACGCCATTGAAAAACAAACTCTGGCATGCTATTGGGTTCTGGTATAAAATGCCTTATTAGGGAAAATCAAGAGACCATGTGGCAAGAATTATCCATTATGAGTTAGGTTCTTTCAAATTCACCAAATCATATGTTGCAGCAGCAATGCATCATATGTACATCTGGGATGGGGCACGATCAGGTGCACAGGCATAGGTTACTTGCATGACACCCATGTCACCCACCACTGTTGCCCCAGAACCTATCTTTCAGCTCATATATATAGCTACATGGGAGTGTCCCTTTCAACCAGCCTATAGAGGAGGGAAAAGTCTGAGCTTGTTTCACAGATGTATTCTCTTGCTTGCTATGTAAATGTAAGCCAAAAAATGTATAGCAATTGCACCACAACCCCACACATGGGTGGCTCTGAAAGACAGCACTGAGAAAAAAATCCTGTCACTGGGCAGGCAGAGCTTTTAGTGGGATACCTTGTCATCTACTTTGCCTAAAAAAAGAAGTGGACCAAGTTAAGAATATACGTGGGTTATGGTGAAAGGTTTGGCTGATTGGCCAGTGGTTTGTAAAGAGAAAGATTGGAAGTTCAGTGACAAAGGTCTGGAGAAAAGGCATATTCGATGGACTTATAGGGGGCACATGAAGTGTCAAGATCTTTGTACATCATGATGACACATTCTAGAGAGCATTCAACAGGCAGACGGAATGACTTGGCAAGTAGACATAATTTAGCCCCTGTCATTGCTTACTCCAAGGCTGGCACAATGAAGGGATTAGTCATGGTGACAGAGAGGTAGGCTTTGCATGAATTCAAAAGCATGGGCTCCCACTCATTTAGCCTGAACTAGCTCCTGCCATTGCCAAATGTCTAATCTGCCAGAAAAAGATTATCTCTGACCTCTTATCTGGCACCATCCATCAAGATGATCAAGCAGCCGATGATGTACTTGATGATGGCAAGTACCCTTAATGGACCCTTTCTGTTCTGGAAATGACATTGATTTGTTTTGATTAGAATTGATAATATTCTGGATGTGGATTTGCCTCTCTTCCCTAATGGCCTCAGGAGCCTACCTCACATCTCATATTTTTTCTAAGAACCGAAAATTTTGTGTGAATCCTGGAATGCCATCCTAGGGAATGACTTCACCCTTTGGAAGCAACACTGATAGGACTTACTGTTATGGGTCCCAAATGTTTAATTGTACATACAAAAACATAGTCCTAATAAAATGTCTTTTTTCTGGGTTGCTCTTTCCCAGTCAAGAATTCAAGGGCTGGGTTAAAATTGACTTCAGTTCCAACCCAGTCTTTCTGGGGCTTTCATCTTTGCAAGATTCCTGTTTTCAGAGAGAAAGAAAAAATTTCTCTCTTTTGAATATAGTTGGATGTCATACCAACAACATCCACCCTCCTCTTTAGAAATAATAAAAAAATCAATGAGAGTGATTTCATTCTTCTTCAAGGATAGCATCCACCTGAAAGTAGAGGAGATCAAGATTTCCAAAAAGTCTCGTCCTCAAACCATAACCCTAAAAATAATTCTTGTTTGTTCTTAAGCATTGATTCTGCTGGTGGAGGCTCCCACTGATATTGGTTTCTGTCAAGAATAACTTCCTGGGAAAGCTCATGACTGTGGATGCTCCTGTATGGTCCTGGAGTTTTTTGTTTGACTTTTTAATCTCACCAAGCAACTGACAAATAGCTATGTTATACTTTGGTGTCTGGATAGCTCACCACTTCTCTCCATATCAAACAGCAAAGCCCTGAGGAGAAGGGCTTTGATTCCCTTAAGAAAAGTTTTGATGCATCCCAGCTCATTAAATAAAATTGTTGTAAAGAGCCAGAGAGTGCATTAAGGGAGCTGGCGTTTTTAATATCATATTGCTGAATTTGTATTCACTCAGTGTTGTTTTTCTCTAATGTTCTCAAAGAGGGTCTTCTGAAAGCATCAGTCAATATAAAGCTGCTCTATACAACATGGTAGCCATAAGTCACATGTGGTTATTTAAATAAAATTAAATGAAATAAAAATTTAATTCCTCAGTTGTAGTAGCCACATTTCATTTGCTTAATTGTCAAATGTGTGCAGTGATTACCTTATTTGATAGTGCAGATATAGATATAGAATATTTCCATCATTGCAGAAGGTTCTATTGGGCAAGAATGTTAAAGAGTTTCTGACCTTTCTACTAAGTTTGTAGTTGGCTTGCCATGCTTATCATATATAATTTCCTTCCCCTTGACTATAGGACAAAGAGTGATAAATAAAAATAGAGCCTCAATAGATAGTCTAATTTTCTCAAACTTCCCAAGAATTGAATTTATAGTTACTCTGGATTACAAATGCACAGATCATGATAAACTCGTTACCTTTTCAATATGGCACCCATTAAAAATTATAGCACTTAATGTTCATGTACTATATAGAAAGTCCTTAATATTTGTTATAGCACATTTAACCCCAACAGTGGCATTAGATATTAGTATCTCCATTTTGCTAATAAGGCAGCTGAGGTACAGAAAGTATAAATAACTGGGTCAAGATTATAGAATAAGTGGACAAGTAATTATTTATTACCTAGGTCTTTCTAATTCTGAAGACCATGCTTTATATAAGTCATACTGTGCTGTAACAGCTGAGTCGTAGAGAAGCATTGGCAATAAATGTAAGTTGGTTCAGATAATTTGAAATTCTACAGGAGTCTATTTTTACTTCTCTGAACTTCTTCGTACTTTATTTTTCTTTTGTCTCACTGTCTTGGAAATTACTTCCAGAATGAAAAATGTAGATGCATTGTGGTCTGTATTATGAAGCACTCATTCATTTACAGTGTTATAGAATGTTACCAATTATTTTACCATTCTACATACTATTTGGTGTTTCTTCTTTTCAGTTTAAAATATGGACATGCATTTAAACGTATTTATCTAATGATGAGAAGTGGTAAGGGCTGGGCTGGTTTCTCTGCAGTTTTGAGATGCAAACTGTACCAAAATATGTCACCTGTGATTGCCTGTGATAATATGACAGTTCTTCACTCTCAGAGGAATCATCAAATCCTTTTGTTTGTTTATGCTTTGTGTTTCAACTTCCCTAACCATCCCTGACAGTCTGTTTCTTAGCTGATTTAGGATGCTGCCGAATTCTTTTAAAACAAATGGATTTTTCTTCTAATAACCACCATTGTTTTAAAAAAATACCTTTGTGATGAATTTGTTTTCTAACAAAGTGAACTTTAAATGACCTTTTGGCCCTTGTTATTGCAGCTGTCAGCATCCAATTTTATATAGAAAATATAAAGGAAAGAGAATTTTAAAAAGAAAATTTTATTGAGGCACACAGTTTCAGCAGCTGCTGCTACAATATTATCATCAAATACCAACACTGACAAAGACCCATGGGGTCTATTTTCTAATTCAGTTTGAAGGAAATTTACAATAGTGAATCTCTGTGGCAGTTGAGGTTAGCTAAGATTGAGATGACCCACTTCCCTTATCTAATGAATTCAGGCCCTGAAAACTTTGCAGAAGCTTTAAACTGACAAAACACCAAGAGAGTTGATGTGAAATTGAAAGACAGCTGGTATGGACTCCGAGCCTCTTGAGTTTAGCAAAGGAAGCTGCAAACTTTCACAGCTGCAAGGCTGTCAAAATGAAGATTCCAGCATAAAGATAGTCAAAATATTGCTATGAGATGAAGAACTTTATGCCTAAAGACTTTACTCTACAGAGAAGATTCTTCATTTTAAATAAAGAATGCGCATGGCATTTTTGCATTATCTCCATTTTGCTAAGGTAAAGTAAGTGAGAATATTCTCATCCCCATAAACTTGGGTTTAAAAAAACTATTAAATTTGAAGAGCTTATTATTATTATTATTTCAAATGATCTAATCTTATTCCTGGAAATAAAATCACTTTGATGTGGTTCCCTTTTTCAACTTGTCTCATTCCAATTTCATTTTCTTAACAAACAACGAGGACCATTTAACACTTTGTTTCTGGGTAAGGGCATACTTACCAAATCGTTAGGTAGAGAAACATATTAGGTGTGGTGTCTTCAGAAATAAACTTAAATCATCAACTATAATTTTTATATGTCTCTTTTAAGCAAAGCAAAACCCCAACCAAATGGCATTTATGGCACAATTGAAGTTTTACTGATGGAAAGATCTTCTACATTAAAGAAATAGTTTGCTAAATAGTAATTAGAAGACTGATTGTATTTATGGAAACCTAACCTTTTGGCTACATTTTCAAAGGCTTCCAGTCATGGCCTTCCATATGACCCACCATAAAACTCTTTTCTACCAATTTAAATTGTATCATTAATTGGCCATTTATACTCAGGGAATGGCTTTAAACTCATGCCAATAGTGAAATCCCACTGAATGTAATGGTAATATGTAAAATATAATATAAATGTAATCTGAGAAAATAGTGCATGAATCCATTTATTATACTAATGATGACAGAAAATGCAGAAAAACCTATGTGTGGGTAGTTCAAAATCCTTTTTTTTTTTTAAATCTAGGCATTCTAAGTCTTATTAGGCTATGGAAATCTAAAAAAGTAATTTTCAATCTTACTGTATACAATGAAATGCAATAATAAACTATACTTAATTCATTTTTAATTCCTATGTTACTTGTCAGCTGCTGACCATTAACTCACATACTACTTGTCAGTGACTTCATTTGAAAAGCAATTTTACTTTTTGCAATTTTATGGCTTTTTGGGGTATAATATAAGATGCTAAGTATATCAAAGTATTAAAATGAAATGAATTCAGAGGTTAACTCTGGACTCTTGCATTTTACCCAAGACTCAGGAGAAGAACCTGTAAGGCTTTCTCTGGCCTTACCTAGCAGAGCCAATCACCTCCCTTTGTGGTCTCTTCATGCTTGTACTAATCTTCATTACAGTATATATTTTTTAAGTGTATTGAAATTACTGTATAAGCACCTTTTTTCTTGTACAGTGTACCCCTTGAAATCATGGACTGTGTCTTATTTTTCTCTGTGTCCCTAAGTGTCTAACACAGGACTTGGACTATTGTAAATGCTAGATAAATGTTTGGAAGATAAATAAATGAAGGGTTATCCTAAAAGGAAATTTTAGAGGGTGCAAATAACGTAGATGAGGAATTAAAGTCAGGTGAAAGAAAAAGGTAGAACAAAGAATGATGGATCAAATCTGAAAGGAATACCAGTGTTGGATGAGAACTAGTTCTCCAGACTGGGGTGATACTCAGAAGTCTTTAGCAACCTTTCTAAAAGGCAGAAACCATTTAGAAAAGATACCTAACCAATCAGAATGTGTATAGCTGCAGTTCATAACAGTACACCTGTTAACCATCTGTGTTGGTTTGAAATTGTTGTGTGCCCCAGAAAAGCCATGTTCTTTAATCCTAATTCAATATTGTTGGGTGGGTCTTTTTTATTAAATTGTTCCCATGGAGATGTGACTCACCCAAATGTGGTTAGGACCTTTTGATTATGTGGTTTCTGTGGAGATGGAAGATGAGTCTTAACCTGTCTACTCGAGTCCTTTAAGAGGGAACAACTTAGGAAAAAGCTGCAGAGCTGACACAGAGAGAGATCTTTGGAGATGCAGAAAGAAAATGCCCGTGGGGAAGGCATTTGAAATGAGAAGCCAGGAGAGAAAGCTAGGAGATGTCACCATGTGCTTTCCCAGCTAACAGAGAAATCCTGAACATCATCAGCCCTATTTTGAGTCAAGGTATCTTTCTCTGGATGCTTTAGTTTAGATATTTTTATGGCCTTAGAACTGTGAACTTGTGATTTAATAAATTTCCTTTATAAAAGTCAACCCATTTCTAGTATATTGCATTCTGGCAGCTTTAGCAAACTAATACAGATTTTAGTACCAGAGAAGTGGGATGCTGCAGATTGCAAGTACCAGACATGTTGGAATGTCTTTTTAAATGGATAAGGGAAATATTCTGGGAGAGTTGTGAGGAGCTTGATAGAGAAGGCCTAGAGTGCTTTGAAGAGACTCTGGTAGAAATGTGAACTCTAAAGATACTTCTGATAAGGCCTTAAGCAGAAACAATACATGTGTTATTGCAAATTGAAAGAAAGGTGATCCTTTTTTTTTTTAAAGTGGTAGAAAATTTGGCAAAATTGACTTCTGGTTTTGGATGAAAAGCAGATTTTAAAAGTCGTGAACTTGGATATTTAGAGATTTCCAAACTAAATATGGAAAATCCAGCCTGGCTTTTCCTTCCATCTTATAGTAAAATGTGTATAGGAAAACAATAAGCTGAGAACTGAATTCTTAGGTACAAAGAAACCAGAAATTGATGGTCTGGAAAATTGTGGGCTTCCAGAAAGGGAGATCCTAGAGAAAAGTGCATCATGTGAGGATTTAACCAAACATGGGAACAGTCAGCCATTTCAGAAAAAGACATAATTGAAAATGGAGTTATCCAGGAAGGATTTGTGGAAAGTCCTCTTGTCTGATGGGTATGATCCCAGTCTATGCATAGAAACCCAATAAGAGTGTTGTGGGATTTGTATAAAAGAAACCACTGCCAGTTTGGACTAAAAGGGACAGAAAAGGGACAAATTGAAGGAAAAAATAACTTCTTCAAAGGCAGAACTATGGAAGCTAAGGTCTGAGACCAAGAAACCTTGGCCTCTCCTTGTGCATACATGGAGAGTGGACCCACTCATGCCCTGGAGGCAGAGGGTGAGCCTTCCCCCTCAATGTTCAGGAATAGTTGTGGTGCCCCAGGCCTTGGAGAGCATGGAGCACATTCCTTGGAGATTGAGGAGAGCCTTGCTGTTGCTCCGTTGTTCTGAGGGGGTTAAGTATGTGCCCCACAGATGTCAGACTCTGGGTTCTTCCCTAATGCTTGGAGAGGGTAGACCCAAGAAAAGGTGTTCTCCTCATTGTCCCTAAGGTTGCAACTTTCACCTTAGCATTTGGAGAGATCAGGGTCAATGCTTAGGCTCGTGGAAAGGATGGGACTGCCACTTTCTAATGCCCCAAGGATAAATGACTCTCAGACTTTGAAATCTAATGGAATTTGCCCTGCAGGTTTTTGGAACTGTTTGGGTCTGGTGACCCCTGTGTTCCTTCCAATTTCTCCCTATGGAAATGGGCATATGTATCCTATGACTGTCCCTCCTTTGTATGTTGGCAGTAGATCACTTGTTCTGAATTTTACAGGTCCAGAGACAGAGGAGAATTTTGCCTTAGGACAGACCATGCCTGTAGTTGACTTTGATGAGATTTTGTACTGTTTATGACTTTGTATTGTATTTGTATTGTGACTGAAATGGTTTAAGGCTTTGTGATATTGTGTTGGGATGAATGTATTTTGCATTTAGAAAGAACACGTGTTTTGGGGGTCCAGAGGGTGGAATATGTTGGTTTGAAATTGTTGTGTACCCCAGAATGGCCATGTTCTTTAATCCTAATTCAATATTGTTGGGTGAGATCTTTTTTATTAAGTTGTTTCCATAGAGATGTGACCCACCCAAATGTGGTTTCCATGGAGATGTATCTCTGCCCATTCAAGATGGGTCTTAATCTGTCTACTGGATTCCTTTAAGAGGGAACTATTTTGGAAAAAGCTTCAGAGCATCAGAGGGGGACTTCTGGAGATGCCAAAGGAAATGCCCACAAGGAAGCCATTTGAAATGAGAAGCCAGGAAAGAAAGCTAGCAGGTTTTACTATGTGCCTTCCCAGCTGACAGAGAAACCCCAGTTGTCATCAGCCCTTTCTTGAGTAAAGGTATCTTCTCTGGATGCCTTAGTTTGGACATTTTTATGGTCTTAGAACTGTAAACTTGTGACTTAATAAATTCCCTTTAAGCCAACCCATTTTTGGTATATTGCATTCCAGCAACTTTAGCAAACTAAAACACCATCATATCCATACTAAATCTTATTGCTTTAGAACAGGGGTCAGCAAACTTTTTCTGAATAGGGCCTGATAATAAATTTTTTAGGTTTTTCATGTCATGTAATTTGTCACAACTCTCAAATGTCATTGTAGCATGAAAATAGACATAGATAATAGTAAATTTGTTCCAGAAAAACTTTATTCACAAACACAAGCAGCAGGTTGGATTTGGCTTCTGGGCCATTTTCCAACTGTTGTTCTGGAACTTCACAGAGAGAACTAATATTAAAACATTACACTCATGTAAAAAGGCATATGGTTTCTGTGGAAGGAAACACAAGAAACTGATAGTATTGCTTGCCTTCAGGGAAGGGTACTAGATGTCCTGGAACAGGAGCATGAAGACTATACTTGCACATTCTTCAATTCCTCATAATTTTACTTTAGGTGACATGAAACCTGATTTTGTAGCAAACATATTGTTAAAACAAGTAGAGTAAATGATTCTATCTCAGAGATACTGATGTCATTTGTTTGTTCTGTTTCAGCCCAGTGGGTGAGAACATCCAGCCACCTACCAGACATTCCTATGTGGAAGTCTAATAGAAACGCCAAATTCAATATTTCCCACACTGAATCATCTCCACACAAGCTGCTTTTCCTTTTTCACTCCTCACCTTAATGCCTGATGCCACCAAGTCTCCTGATACTCAAATCAGAAATGTGGACTTCTTTTCTCTCACCTGCAATATCCAATCACCTGCTTCAGTTAATTCTATTTCCTAAATATATCCCCTGCCCTACCTCCACCTGCCTAAATCCAGCCCCTTAATTTCATTTTTTGGGCCTAAAGCAATTGCTTCCTTGCTTTCTATTATCAACCTCCTCTCCTTCCAGCCCAACTTTTGTGCTGCCCCAAATAATTCATATGCTATTTATCAACTTAAATTCCAGTTCTGTGTCTACCAAACAACTGTTAAGGGATATTAAATAGACTGTCATCAAAAGTATAACCCAGCAAATATTGTTTAACTTGTTTACCTGTGAAATCTGTTCAAACATGAATTTTTTTTAGATGCATTGTCTGGAAATTGAATCCGGGTCTCCCACATGGAACATGAGCATTCTACCACTGAACCACCCATGGAACCCTCAAGCATGAATTTTTAAATTTAGGTTTTCTCAGAGACTTGAATGTGATAATATGAACTGAGATTATCCAAGAGGAATTGTATCATTTTGGCTTAAACAAATGACAATTTACTTCCACAATTGAAAGTAAAAAAAAAAAAATAAGGTGGTCTTCAGCATTGGTTGTTTCAGCAATTCATTAATGTTGTCAAGGATTCTGGCTCTTCCATTGCTTGTTTTGCATCCACTCAGATTACTTCAGTCTAAAACCAGTTCTTCTTGTAGTCACAGGATCATTGCTCATTTCCTGTAGTATTAAGGCTACATTTATTCTCACTTAAACCCTCGGGGAAGGAGAGGGTTGCAGGGAAGAAACAAAGAATGTAATTCTTTTTCGGAATCAGGGAACATAGTCCTTCTTGTCATCCTGATGCAATTGTTTAGATCAACTCTGAACCTCTAAATGTTACCAAGGGAATACCATATGCTGATTGGCTTGGGCCAGAGTTCTTGAACCAATCTTGGCCGAAGGAGATAGAATTGCTTAGATTAAATGAAGGTCCTCTCTTCCTCAAATTTCATTATGACTGCATTTTGGGATGGAGTTGAAATGGAGGTTAGGCTGTCACTTGTTATGTCCACTATACCACAAGAGTTTAGTGTCACACATATTTGACTAGGAACTCTTTGTTCACAGAGCTGATAGTATAGGAAATGCTGATCTATAAGTTGAAATTCAAATTCCTTCTTATAGTATGAAAAACTTTTATGATATAGTCCCTGACTTCCAACTACTGGTATTATAGTCAACTCAAAATTATGCTCCAACAATAACACATCTATCACCTTTTCTGTATCTTTTCATGCTACTTAACAGTTCAAGGAGGTCTATATATATCCCTGGGTTAGCAAGTCATTCCCACTCTCCTCTCCTTCTCATCCTTCAAATTAAATTCTAGATCAAACACCATCTCCCCTCAAGCCTTCTCTTCTCTGTTCTATTCCAGCATCTTGTACATAATTTTCTCATTGCTTCCCTCTGCAACATTTCAATTATATGTTAACAAGCTTCTAAATTTCAAGCTGCTTGAGGGGATGGTCAATATCTTATTCATCTTTGCAGCCCCAGAATTTAGCACATAATTGGTATAAATGTTGGCTCAATTGAATTATCTAGTATGATTTTGGGGAATTTAGATCAATACTATATTTCTGTACTTTTTTGTGCTCCGAAACATTAAATGTTTCAGTGGCTAATTGCAAAATCTTTATCTGATGGCTTAAATGGTAGTTCTTGAATCCATCTTAGAATTATGTCATGAAATTCTTTAACATTTAGTTTTCTGACTTTTGTTGCTTAACTTCAAAGTTCAAAATAATAAAATTAGATGTAGATTTCTGATCACGCACTCTTTGGTAAAATTTAGATAAAAACAGGTAGAAGTGAGAACACATTTTTTTTTTCCTGAGGAGTATTTATTTGCATAGTTGAAGCATCATTCTTAGAACATGCACAAATGGGTTTCTTCAGATAACAAACTTTCAGAAGTACATGCTAGAATTATCTCATATATGAATGCTCATTTATAAACACAGACAGGCTGGCAGGTAATTGTTTCTTTTTTTTTTAAGTGTGTCAAGGCTACAAATTGCCTAGGTTAATTGTAGATTTAATAAACATTTTTCAAGCTCACTAGGCCTTTCATGTAAAGTCATTACTAAGTGAAATGTGTGTTTTGAATAGTTTTTCTCTACAAAAACACATAGAGTATGTATTTTCCTGTTGTATGAGCGTACTTGTAGAAGATATCTGTTTGATTATGTCACCTAGCACCCATTTCTTCTTTCACTATTAAACATTTTGCAATTTAATTTCCTTTGGAGAAAATACCTCACTCACATTGTGGGAAACCTTGGTCAAAAGATACTAATGCCTTCTAGGTGAGTGATCGACATGGTCTAATCAGACTCTCACCCAGTCTTGAATATAGATTGAAAAGCAGATGGAACTAATTCATCCTAGTGGAGGTGTCTAGGTGAAACTGCCCATAAGTTCTTTCTACACTGAATGCTGGAGATATTCTGGTCCCTGTGCTGAAAAAAACCCAGGGCCTGATTTATTCTTTGAGCTTCCCTATATTCTTCCTTATAAACTGTCTTTCAGCTTAAGTTAGGCAGAATCAGTATCTGTTGCGTATTAACAAAAACCCAGAAAGATATGCTAGTCAAAAATCAGTCAACCCTGGATTTGTTTTCAACCACATTTTCAAATTACATCGTTAACTTTATTCTTTTTACTTCATTTGGATTTTACTGCTTCTTGTATGGGGAAAAAATTATTTTCATGTATCAAGTAAGCACAATTCTTTTTATTAGTTGCCAAGTGAAGTCAGTTTTTAAAAGCCAAGTCTTGTCATGTTCAATCACTTTTTTGTAGCCTTTTCCACCTACAATAAATATAAGCTGCCTGTTAAGATGAGCGTTAGCCATCTCTTTGAAAATCATGTAAATATTTTTGGAAAGGGAGTTTCATTCTTCATTGTTGAGTAATTTCCTCACAGTTTAGAAATGCTTTGAAAGGAATCAGTTTTCCAGGGTTAGGAAATCCATTTCTTGTGTTTTCAGAAAGAAAGCAAAACAAAACAAAATAAGAGGTATGTTTGGCTGACTAAAGAGAGTTACAAACTATTCTTGGCAGTTTCTTTATCCAAATCTTATATCTGCATAAAGCATAAAGTTTTATTTTATTTTGGGGGTATAGACAGCTGTTTAAGATCTCAGAACAAAGTAAAAGAAATGCAATTGTATAATTCCTACAACTCTTTCAATGTATTGCAAGGGTTTGAACTCCATCAGGGTGAAAGAGAATGAACATTATTTAGATGAAGGTCAAAAGCTAGAGATGCTATTCTGAGTGAAATGTCTATAATAATTGAGCTCTTGAGCTACAGGGCAAGTCAGTACGTTACCAACTACTCTCCAAAAATCTTTTTGTATGCTTTTAAATACAAATGCCTTTAGAATGTCAAACTTATATTTCTTCAAAGGAAAGAGAACCCTTCTGGAATATTAAATGGCTTATAAAGGGGAGGTTTCTGACTACAAGGAGATCAAATATTTTCTTTTATCAAAAGTTTGGCTCATTATTGCATGTGAAAAGATCATGGAATAGCTGCTTGCGATTACAAAGGCCTGATGATAGCTTTAGTGAATGATAGTGCACAGCCAATTTTGTCTTCTGCTTTTGTACTTGCTTCATAAATGGTTTTAGCATTGGTTTTCCTTTGTCCTATTCTTTTTTTGGTAATTACAGAACTTGATTATTATGGGTTTGAAAATTGTAGAGGTTTTTCCTGTATTACACCTAACTCTGTGAGATTTAATTTGTGATGTTAAATGAAGGCAAATGAAACTGTAACCTTTTAATATACATATTTGAAGTAATTTCATATTTCTATCTTGGAAAAGGTCAGAAGAACAGGGAAACATGATTTGGAGAAAAAAGCTTAGGAATAGTAAAGGAACGGTTAAAAGGAGGAACACGAATAAATTTTTACATAGGGCAGGAAAGAAAGGATCTTTTCTACATGCAATTTTTGTTTTGTGTGTATGAATCTAGGCAATAAGCTGAATGATGCTGAATCTTTTTCTTGCAGCCCATTGGCTTCACTCCTATTAAAACTAGAAATACTTTTCATCTATCTTGATTTATACACTGGAAGCTTGTCATTATTTTTGTATTAATTTAGCAATGATCATAAGATGGAAAGAGATCATATTAATTTCTTTTGGGTAATGCCAAGACTTCAATGAGAAGCAATTATCATACTGGCAGTCATGAAAGGTACTACGTATTTACCCAGTCTGTACTCAAGACAATTCTTTTCCTTGACCTTTGTTTCCTTTGTCCGTCTGATTCCACAGTTAGCTTTTTTGACTTCATTTAGTCAAGTTTTCTAGCTTGGGCTTTGTTCCTTGTAACAATCTGGAGAATTCTCAAAATGTGCTTTCATTAGTGAGCAAAGTGGAAAATCTTACCATTTTCTATTTGAAGCTGCTGCTTTTATATTTTTGTTGATGGGGTGAACAGTGGATAGTGGCTCTGAGTAAAAATCAGGGAAAAGTGTATTTATTGCAACAGCTGTTGGAAAGGAGGGTTCAAAGAGTGTACTGCTCACCTGTTAGGTGTGATCCTTCCCAGATTTCCTCACACTGCTCTGGAATGCTTCTTTGGGTTTTATCTCACTGATACATGTGACTTATTGCATCTACTATTATGTCTCTTAACTAGATCATTTGTTTGATTTGTAGTCAGCAGGCTATTTGTTCAACAGAAATCCCTTTCTAATGTAATTAAATGATGCTCCCCTGTTTTGAAGGTCATTTTAATAAAAAAAAAATACTTAGGTTGAAAAAGGAGAAATTTTCTTTTGTTTTAAAAATAAACCAAATAAAAGAAAAAATAAAAAATAAAAAAAAGGAAAAAATTATGTAGTGAGTATCTACTCTGTGCTAGGTGACATGCTAAATTTGGGGGCTCCTGTGATGATCAAAACACTTAATCTTTTCTCTCATAAAGTTCATGTTTCACTAAATGAGACAGATTCAAACAAAGATAGTGATGATAAAGCATGGTAAGGACCATAAGAGGGATGTGAGCTGGAGTCTAAAGGAGAGGACTCCTTGATAAAGTCTTGAATGGTAAGTGGGACTTTATCAGCTCTTATCTGGAAACAAATTGGGATCATTGAGGGAAAGAATTTTAGGTGGTGGGAACAGTGTAAAAAAAGAAACAGAAATAGGAGGACGGATATGCTGGGGGGAGAAAAAGAAGGTCAGCACAGTGGGGTGGGTACTGGAAAATACCATAGAAAGTGGAAGGCAGGCAGGGATCAGATGGGGAAGAGACCTGTGGACAAGACTGGGGAAGAAAGGGGCTCCTGACCAGGCTCTGCTCTCAAATAGGGGTGTGACCTTCTGTAAGTCACTGAAAAATGTCTGGCCTTTATTGTTCCTGTTTATAGAATAAGGATGTTGGCTTTTGCTTCGAAGTTGGCAATGGCGTCCCCAGTTACAGTCCCTCCTAGATACTATACTAGATGGTACCTGACCTGGTCCCATCTACCCTCTTTTGCCTAATTTCTTGCTACCCCTTGCCTTTCTCTGTTGCTTTCAATGAATCTGGATTACTTTCGGAAACCTTTCCTTCCACTTTTTCTGTCACACCTCTGTGCCTTTGCTCAGACTGTCTCTCCTTCCTGGAATGTCCTCTCTTGTTTTTCAGTTTTGCTTGTCAGGCTTTTACTTAGTCTTTACCTTGGATATTATGGTTTCCCAAATACCATTCTTGAAACATAAGTTTGCCTCTTCCACTGAAGAACGACCATGTTAAAAACTGTGAGTTGGAATACAGCATGATTGGGCTGTATTTAGCTTTGTAATTTCAGTGACTACAGAAGTGCCTTGCTCACGGAAGGCCTTCGGTAAATAATGTTCAAGGGAACTGACCTGAGAGGCTAGGGGTCAGATGAGAGCCAAGCAGTACCCTAGCTGATGTGCTGCCCTGAAGCCTTGATATCTTAAGGGCCTGTGCTTCCGGATCTATTTTGGGGATCCTCCCAGCCCAGCTGTCCTGCGACTGGAACGGGAATTTTAGTAGGGGTTTTCAGTGTGGCTACCGTGAACCCCTCAAGATCTAAGGGATAGTCTCCAGAGAAAAGAGGAAAGAGAGGAGAAAGTGAAGGTATAGGTAGAAGGGCATTGCCATGTACCTGGCCATGTGAAAGAGAGACAGATTACTAAGG
>PVIY010048482.1:0-17271 GCA_004026745.1 Myrmecophaga tridactyla
TCTTCATTTCCAAAGATCGCTGGGTGGTGGACTCTGCTTCTCGTGGCTATGGTCATTCTACTCTGTTCTCGCTAAATCTCTTTCTACAAAATGTTTCCTCTGTTATAGGACTCCAGTAAACCAATCAAGACCCACCCAAATGGGTGGAGACATGTCATCACCTAATACAGCTTAACAACTACTCTTGACTAAATCACATCATCCAGGGAGATGATCTGATTAGTTTCAAACATACAGTGTTAAATAGGGTTATTCTACCTTTATGAAATGGGATTTTGATTTAAAACATGGCTTTTCTAGGGGGCATACATCCTTTTAAACCAGCACCTGTTAAACTGTGTTCCAGAAGCCTTAATTCTTGAAGAAGACTATGTAACTATATAGCTTTTATAGTGTGACTGTGAAAACCTTATAGCTGATGCTCCTTTTATCCACAGTATGGACAGATGAGTAAAAAAAATAAATAAGGATAAAAATAAATAAATAATAGGGTGATATAAAGGGCAAAGACTGGATAAATTGAAATACCATGGATCAATAAGAAGAAGAGGTAAGGGGAATTGGATGTATGAGATTCTCTTTCTGGAGTGACGCAAATGTTCGAAAAATGATCATGGTAAAGAATACAAAACTACGTGTTGATGTTGTGACTCACTGATTGTATAATAGGGTTGGACTGTATGTGTAGATATTTCTCAATAACAATATATAAAAACTTATGAATGGCAAGAGGAGGTTAGAGGTTATCACAAATACTAGCAATTTTAAGGACAGGAAAACTGCATGGTTAAAGTGGAAAAGGTAAAGCAAAAATTGTTCCAGTATAAATTTTCATATATGTATCAACAAATAAAGGTAGGAAGAAGCCAAATATGAACATTTATTTAGCAGCCTACATGCCAAATATTTTAATATCGTTAGGTCTTGTTTAGAAACTTAGTTTCTGCAAGAACTTGCCTGATAATAGGAACGGTGCCACTAAATGCATGTCCAACCTTATGTGTAAAATAAAGAATCCTTTCTTTCCTTAAATTCAGATTCCTGTTAGACATAAGGTGAATTGGGATTGCACTGAATCTACAATTCAGCTAGTGGATAACTGACATCTTCTCATAATAGGTCTCCTAATCCATGAACATGTCAAGTGTTGCCATTTACATACATCTTCTTCTATTCCTTTCAAGAATATGTTTTATTTAGTTTCAAATGTAGAGGTATAAACACCTTTCTTTAGCATTTCACCTTATAATTTGATCATGGCATTGACTACTTAATTTTATATTCTAGTTGTTTCTGATTAATATTGTATGCTAATTCGTATTCAGGACATATATCAAAATTAATTATTTTTATTAATTAATAAAAAATTAATTAAGACAAAAGAGATGGTTTCTAGATTCTTTGGATTTTCTCTGTATACCTCCATGGCCTGTATGAATGAACCAAGTTTTATTTATTTCTCTCAAATCTATGTGCTATTCTTTTTCTTGCTGTACTGAAGAACTGAATAAAATACAATGAATATTCTTGATATATTTATCAAAATTCAAAGAGAAATTATTCAATTGTTCACCATAGAGTATGACAGACATAGGCTTTTTTGTGGACTCCCTTTTCAGATTAATGAAGTCCCCTTCAACTTTTAGTTTTCTGAGAATTTTTAAAATAAACTGTTGTTAACTTGTATCCAAAAAAAAAAAAAATCAAAAACTACACTGATCATATCTTTTTTTTGCTCAAGAATCTTTAATTCTTCCCTACTACTTTCAGGATAAAATTGTCATTCATTAGCCTGGCATGAAGCGCTCTACATAGTGAGTCCCAAATATCCTTCATGTATCATTTCTCATTACTTATTTACATGAATTCTCCATTCCTTTCAAGTCAGTTTAGTCATTGGACCTAAATTTAGTATTTGTCCAGATACTCCTTTCATCAGAAAACCCTATCATTTCCATAAAAATCTATTTTAACCTCTAAGATTCAAATCAAACCCTATCCCTATAAAGCAGTCTCAGCTTACCTAAACAAAAATGATGTCCCCCCTCTTCAAATTCCCAAAGCAGTTTTTGCCTGGATAAATAATTTCACAACCAGGTACTACTTTATTATATTTTGTCCAAAATTATCTTGAAATATCACATAATCTTCCTCATTTTATTTATTCATAGTTCAAACTCTATGCTTCTCATGCTGCTCATGAACTGCTTTATCTTATACTTCTTTGTATCCAACCACAATATCTAGTACAGTGTCTTAAACATAGTATTTGTTTATGTAATATGCTACTATAGAAAAGAGAAGTATTATTTCTGCTTGGAGTGGTGAATGAAGATCTTATTGAGGAACTATGTATAAATGCATTACAAATGCTAACCTAGGATATGATCAAATTTGAAACAGATTTTGGAAAACAGAGTTTGGATGAAGGAACACTGCCAGTAGAAGAAATAACACATGCAAAGGTAGGAAAAGGCAACATTTGTCCAAGAGATAGAAAGTTAACCAATTTTGGAGAGTATTTTTGTTTTGTTTTGTTTTGTTTTGTTTTCAGAAGGAATAATGAGAAGTCGGGTGGAAGGGGTAGAATAAGTACCAGAGTAAGGAGTTTTGACTTCATCTGATAGGTCATAAGGAGGCCACAGAAGGAAGATTTCTTAAATAGAAGAATGGAATAAACAGGGCACAATTTTATGAAGCGTCAACAAACCAGCAATGCACTAAATTAACAGGAAGGCCTGAACAGCAGTTAGGTGACTACTGCCTAGAAGTAAAGTAGTATAGCCTAATCAGCACAAAGCACTTTTCTTGCATCTCCCTCCTGGAGGGGAATTTGTCTTAAAATTCCTTAGGCATAGAAAACATAGTTTGACAGACTCTTTGACACGATGTCTCTTTTGGTTATACTCATCCTAGATTTACCATAAAGTAGGTTTGGTTTCCTTATTTCCCCTTGTTATCTTCATGGGGAAGAGCATGTTCATCAAGAAAAGCATGAGCAAATGGCTCATCACAACAGTCTTGCTTAATCCTCAAGCTATCTATCATAAGCTATATCTGAGATAGTTTTGCTCCTAGTTCAACTGGAGTTGTTTAGCAAACTGCTGTTGATCCTCAGATGGAAGTATTTGCTACCCATGGTCAGAAGAGGGCTTTTAATCCCCAAAATAAGAGTTGTTGTCATACACGGCTCAGCCCTGCCATGGTAGAGCATGGGATAGATTCATAGTTGTCTACTTACTCGGCAACTAAACTTCATGCTACAGCCTCTGAGCAGAATCATGACACTGACTATTACTTGTGCTCAAGTTTCCTTCCACTAGGTGGATAATTGGAAACTGACTTCAACATAATAATCTGTGGGAATTCACATTTTTCTTCTAAGCATAGTCTAACAATATTTGTCTTTATTACCTCCATCTGTAGATAAACAGGAATTTACTAATTTCCCCACCAGAAGAGGACAGCAGGAGCAGGGTCAGGAGGTAAGAGGGGTGGGGCAGGGGACAAGTTGTAGCGCTTTTTATTTGCTCATCCTATTTATTTGATCAACTTTATTTTTTTAGAAATACTGGGGTAATGGTCAAAAGAAATTCATTTTGAGGCTGGATGATTAGAATTCATAAAAGTATCATGCAAAAGCAATGAAAAAGATGTTTAATTACTCTGCCTTTCTTTCCCATGGTGTAGCAGGGTCTAAGGGGTTGACTTTACTCAGGCACATCATTCGTATTTGTTTTTCTTCATTGATGTTCCTCTATGTGTATAGGTCCATGCAGGGGGGAGGGGAATGGGGATCAAGTAGAAAGAGATAGACCTCAGAGAAATGAGGACTTAAGAGGTACACATATTTCTTAAAGTCATCCAAACACTCAAGATAAATGAAGCTACAATAAATTAAGAGTAGGACTAATATTTAAATATATCTAAACAATTTTTTATAGAATCAGAAAAGACTCAATTGGAATGTACTTTACATATCATCTATGAAAAAAAGGAAAACATTCATAGTATGTTAAAATTGACAAGAGAATTGAATGAAATAAAACAAAAAAGAAACACGCTAAACATAGTGTAAATTTCCCTAATAATAGTAGAGATATCTTTTGGGTTGGCAGAAGACTATTCTTAGGTGGTGCAGAATATTCATGAGAATAAATTAGAAGAGCAGCTGAATTTTTGTTAATTTACAATAAAGGATACTTACATTTAGGAAAATATTTTATAAAATAAGTCAGATTTGTGAAAAAGGGCAAATTTGAACATTATCATTAAGCTAATGAAAGTAATCAGAAATAGGATTTTTATAACCATCAAGTCCCTCTAGTACACTTAAAACAAGATTGGATTTATAACCTAACTTTCCTAGGAATTTGTTTATTATATCAACAACTCTGTGATTAATTATTTTACTTTGAAATCTACTAGAAAGCATTCATAAATGGGAAGTTAAAGTAATGATTCATTCCAACTGTTCTATTTTATATACTCAGTAGAAATCTTATATATGAGCATTACAGATATTTCACACCTTGTGTAAAAGCTGCTTCTCAATTCATATGCTGGCTTTTCATGCATACAAAGCCTACTCCCACTCCTATATGACAAGCCTCACCAACACTGTATTGATAGGTTTAGTAAAACCATAATATATTTTGGCCAGTAGGAGTTGTTTAAATACCATGAACAGCTGGCCAGATGACATGGTAAGCCTTGCATGGAGCTAGGGCTCTTTGTTAAAGCAAAGAAGCAAGCTGATTCTTATTTCTCAGAGCCAGCGTTGGTGGCACTATTTTTATAGACACAAAACTTGAAAGGCAAAGCATTTAAACATATTCTCTAAAGCTTCCCCCTGCCCCCCTGCTTTAAAAATACAAATGTGGATAAAGAAAATTTGTGGTCTTATTCCCCAAAGTAAGAGAAGTTCAGACAACAAAGGGTTAAAAGAACAAGCAGAGCCCTACCGTACCCAGAAATGACAGAAGGCTCTTCTCTTCTTCGGTGCTACTATCCAACCACTCGGCCACATCACCGGGGGAAAGGAGACTCATTCTCCAGCCAGAAAACTTTTCCATACAGAGCACAATTACTCAACGATGAAGTAGGGAAGGAAACAGAGACTAAATTCTTGGGGGTCGAACACTTAAATTGCTGGCTAGGCTGTAATGATGGAAGAAAATGTGATCCTCCCTCTACTCTGAATTGTCTCTGTGACATCAATCTAATATAACAGGGGGAGGGGGAAAGAAATAGAGAGGGTTAAAAGAGATGATAGAAGAGATTTGTCTGCTTCTTGTTGTTAAGCTTTACCCTGGAAAAAAAAAAGCCAGGAAAAACTCAAATAATGATTTGTGTTTCACGAGAGAAGAAAGCATAGGAAAATAAAGAATAAAGATGTTGAAAAAAAAAAAAAGACAGGTTCCTGACTGGAAGCAGCTTAGATAACCAGATAGCACAATAGCTAATCAGTTAAGTAAAGCATATCATCAAACAAAAACAAAAGCAAAAGAACAAATTCAGCATTTTGATTTGTTCTGAGAAGAAAGGTTTTCAAATTTCCTTTCAATCATCCGGGAGAGCTGCAGCCCCCTACCCCTTCCTGCTTCAGCTATTTCAACAGCATCCCAGCCCCTTTTACAAAGATTTCCTGTGAGCAAAGGCAGGTTGATCAATCTGTGAATAGGAAGCTCTCATCCCTCCTTTCTTCTCCTCCTGCTCCATTCCTCCCCCCTCCTCGCATGGCGGCTGCATTGATCGACAATAATGGAATCTGTAACTGACTGCCAACAGCAACATTAAGGATATTACAAGTCCACCTCATAAGTATTCGAGCCAGTGGTCGGAACTTGGGGGCAACTCTGGGCTTCTATAGTCAATAGCTCTGTCTTTCTTTGTGAGAAAGAAAAGTGTGTGTGTGTGTGTGTGTGTGTGTGTGTGTGTGTGTGTAGGAAAGAAGGCTGAAATCTGAAAGTAGTAAGATGAAGTTAAATTGTTGTGCGGAAGGTTCATTAATATAACAAATGACTGTCCTTAAAGTCCTGACTGATTTATACTGTCATTGTGAAGGAGTCAGATACAAATGGATTTTTAAAATATGATTTACAGTACATATTTACACAGCTTAAGATTATTTCACAGGCTTATACATTAACAGGGAAAAATCAAGCAGAGAGTTATTTCCATAAGTCACTAATATCCCTGTTCTCTGGAGACTGATTAGGCTTGTTGCTATGAGAAAACAATACTCTTAAAAAAAAGACAGAGTTCCTGTGGCAGCCCCTTTCCCTAATCCTCATATTAGGACGATGCTAACACTGTTTCCACCAATCTAGTCTTTCCTTCTATACAAGTCTACCTTTAATGAGATAATTTTTGTTGCTGAAGAATTACTGCCCCCTTAATACATCTTGAATCCACTCCCCTTTCTCCACATTTACCTCAGGCTCTCGTGATTCTTCACTTAAGATTCTAGCTCACTCTGACTGTAAGTTCTCTCAGGGCATGGTTGTTGTTTTATACTGATCTTCGTAATCACGGTGGCTAGAGCAGTAGCTTGAAGTTAGAAGGTGCTCACTAAATGTTAACTGAAGTTTTCTAAGTTTTAATAATTTCAACACTGACAGAGATACCAGGCTTTCCAAGTATCAGGAACAATCTTTGATAGATAATTTTGTAGCTTTAGTACCACTTGATTTAAGAAGACACAAAACGTCAAAAGATATGAATTCATTTAAATGAATTTATATTTTATTAATTGAAATAACTACAGAAAATTTAGAAATAGCAGTAAATAGGTATAAAAGACATTTTATCTAAACTCCTAGGCTATGATTGTTTAGCCGCTAAAGGACTGATAATAACTTCATGGCACACAAGTTACTTTGTAGCTCACAAACTGGAGGCAATGTCCCAGCAGATCAAGTTCAGATTTGTTGGGGTGACCTGCCTATTTCTTTCTTGGTAGGAATCCCAGAATCCCCTTGTTTCAGTCATGCTGTACTATTACAGCTATTACTATTATTTTACCTCACTTACATACCTTTGCATGTTCCACCGAATGTAATCCACACATGAGCAGGGAAAATTCAGCTGTTTTGTGTATTGGTGCATCCCCAGCATCTAGTGTAGTAGTTGGCATATTGTAGAAACTCAGAAATAGTTCTTGAGATATTTCTCTTTCTACCATATTTATCTGACAATATTCAACCAATCACCTGATCCAGTTCTTCTCTGAGACCTTAAGGCAGAGCTCAAAGATTTCTCATCAATATTTCCACTTTTATTATTCCTATCAGTTTACTGAAATTATTTGTTTACATAGCAGTTTCCTCACTGTCCCTTGTGCCTTTCTTTTTACAAGGCAAAAACTGTATCCTATTAATTAAAAAAAATTTTTTTTGTTACTGTTAGCTCATACTAGATGATTGATGTTGAAGGGGCATATTATTGAAAGTGGGATTGTAATTCTATGTACCAATGATAGATTAGTACCAAAGAATCCTACATACATCTGATATAAAGATCTATGCCTTTAGTCTGCAAATCAACAATCAAACAAAACTTGGTTAAGGAAAAATTAACCAAGGTTAATTTTTAAAGGGTGTATAGCCAAAGAGACTATCAAAGCAATTTAGTCCTAGTTGCCCTCTGTAAACAGAATTAGTAAAGGAGGTACCTAAGAAAAAGTTCCAGATTGAAATTTTGTCATAAAAAATAACTGCATGTTTTTCCCTGCAAAATCAGAATCAGAATGTAGCATGAATTAATGTAATTTTATGTAAAATTTTTCTTAAAAATAAAGTAATGAAATGCACCTGAACATATGACCACTCTATAGTGGGCTGAACATTTATTTGGCTTAAAATGTGAGTCAAGGCATCAAAATACTATACATAGGACTGTTAGAAAGAATGATTGACTTTGATCTTCTAAATTAAAAAAAATGTCAAATCCCATACATTTCAGAATTACATCAGATGCCTTACTTATATAAGTACTAATTCAATATGTTGATTTCATTTTATTTATAATTTGCCTAAAAATAAGGAAAGTATCTGTAAAATGCTCAGTGTTTGAAAGAGTTTCTAGTTGACAGCATTTCTATTTCTTTGCATGTACGTGTATGTATATGTGTGTAGGCTACTTATAAAGTGTTTCCTAGACACTTTACTAAGTATTTTACACACATTAACTCAAATAATCTTATACAACAACCCTGTGAGGGATGTATTATCTTCATCGAACAGATGAGAAAACTGAAGATCATGGAACTTAACTTGCCCAGGGTAACACAGCTAGTATTAGATTTGAAATATGAACTTCAGGTTGTTTTGGCCAATGTTCCCTCCTATATTATTCCCTATCCACAAAGACCAGTTTAGGCAAGAGTCAGCAAACTTTTCGTAGAGGTCAGACTAAAAAATAGTTTCGACTTTGTAGGCCATACAGTTCCTGTCACAACTATTTAATTCTACTGCTGCGGCATGGAAGCATCCATAGACAATATGTAGACAAATGGATCAATAAAATTTTATTTTCATTTTAATAACTTAGTAATTGCCTTTATTGTTTTACTACACATAAAAAATAAATTATTGCTTTCCTCCTACTTTTCTAGTGTCATGGCCCTATAGGAAACAATTTTTATTTGAATAAAGGATATAAAACACGTAGCCCCTCTGCAAATACTTAACATTTCTGATCTTTGCTATAACTATGCTATAGTTATGTTTTGAGATTCACACACTTGACAATATTTAATGAATGACTACTGTGTGTCAAGCACTGTTTCGACACCTAGGATACAGAAATGAACAAGTGGCAAAATTTCTGCCCTCATGGAATAAGAATAGAAGGAAACTTCCTCAACATGATAAAGGCATATAGTACAAGCCCATAGCTAATATCCTACCAAATGGTGAAAAACTGAAAGCTTTCCCTTAAAAATAAAAAAC
This sequence comes from Myrmecophaga tridactyla, assembly GCA_004026745.1. Taxonomy (NCBI): domain Eukaryota; kingdom Metazoa; phylum Chordata; class Mammalia; order Pilosa; family Myrmecophagidae; genus Myrmecophaga; species Myrmecophaga tridactyla. The sequence continues at coordinate 8,955 of PVIY010048482.1, forward strand.
AGGACAAAGATGTACACTGTCACCACTGTTATTCAATGTTGTACTGGAAGTTTTAGGGAGAGCAATTAGCCAAGAAAAATAAACAAAAGGCATCCAAATTGGAAAGGAAGAAGGAAAACTGTCACTATTTGTATTTGACAAAATTCTATATACAGAAATCATGGAAAATTCATGACAAAGCTCATATAGCTAACAAACTAAGCAAACTGGTGGAGTACAAGATTAACACCCCCAAATCAGTAGCATTTATATGCACAAATAATGAACAATCAGCAGATGAAATCAAGAAATAAATTCCATTCACAATAGCAATTAAAAGAATCAAGTATCTAAGAATAAATCTAATCAAGGATGTAAAGGACTTACACACAGAGAACTATGAAACATTGCTAAAAGAAATCAGAGAAGACCTAAAGAAACAGAAGGACGTTCCATGTTTATGTGTTAGAAGACAATGTCATTAAGATGTCAATCCTCCTCAAAGTGATCTATAGATTTAATACAGTCTCAATCAAAATTCTAATAACTTTCTTCACAGAAATGGAAAAGCCAATCATCAAATTTATATGGAAGAGTTTGGAACCCTGAATAGCTAAAGTCATCTTGAAAAAGAAAAATGAAGGTGGAGTACAAACACTTTTGACTTTAAAACTTACTACAAAGCCACGGTAATCAGAACAGCATGGTGCAAAAATCTGTTCTACAACTAATTCTTGCAATGTGCTTTGAAATGTATTGCCTTTTTGTATATATATTATTGTTCTAGTTTGCTAGCTGCCGGAATGCAATATACCAGAAACAGAATGGTTTTTAAAAAGGGGAATTTAATAAATTGCTAGCTTATAGTTCTAAGGCTGAGAAAATGTTCCAACTAAAATAAGTCTATAGAAATGTCCAATCAAAGGCATCCAGGGAAAGATACCTTGGTTCAAGAAGGCCGATGAAGTTCAGGGTTTCTCTCTCTCTGGAAAGGCACTTGGCAAACATGGCATTATCTGCTAGCTTTCTCTCCTAGCTTCCTGTTTCATGAAGCTTCCCAGGAGGTGTTTTCCTTCTTCATCTGGTGGACTCTCTGCTTCTCGTGGCTATGTTGTTCTTCTCTGCTCTCTCTGAATCTCCCGGCTTTCTCTCTTGTCATTCTCTGCTTCTCAGATTCTCCTTTCTCATTTATTCAAAATGTTTCCTCTTTTATAGGATTTGAGTAAAGTAATCAAGACCCACCCGGAATGAGTAGAGACATGTCTCTACCTAATCCAGCTTAACAACCACTCTTGATTGAGTCACATCTCCAGGGAGATGAGCTAATTAAAGTTTCAAGCACACAGTACTGAATAGGGATTAGAAGACATGGCTTTCTTTACAAAATGGGATTAGGATTAAAACATGGCTTTTCTAGGGTATATATATATCCTTTCAAACTGGCACAATTATCTTAACAAAAAAGAAAAAAGGCTATTGTGATGATAAATGCACAGCTATATGATGATATTGTGAACCATTGATTGTACACTTTGATGATGATTACATGGCATGGGAATATATAATATATATCAATAGAAAATAAATATTTTTTTAAAAATAGCACAGTACTGGCACAAGGACAGGTATATAAGACCAATGGAACCAAACTGAGAGTTCAAAAATCATCCTCATGTTTCGTACAGTAAGACACCTGTTTTATTTCTTTTTGCTAACAAATCATTTTGATAGTTTCATTGCTTTCTACCAGATTATCTTTTTTTTGTTTTCATTCCATTTAATAATTGGTAGAGTTAAATTTTAAAGAATATACATACATAAATTGAACAGGTTTTATATTCAGTAACTTGCATGGTTCTGACACTGCTACCAGATTATCTTTTAACTAAAGAATTGCATTGAACATTAGTGCAATTTTGGCACATAGTAAGTGTTCAATATCTGTTGAATGCATATACAAATGAATATATTTTTCCATGCCTGACCAGGGTTTGACAGGTTGTTTGATCCCACAGGCATTTTTATGAGGCCATTTGATACTGTGCATGACAAATTACCATTGCAAATTTAACAGTGGAAACTATGTCAAGTTTTAGCTATCATTTTTAGTAATATCTTTAAAACAAAGTAATGTAATATGTTTGGAGGACAGAATATAATATTTGGTGGTTTTAAGAGAAAACTTAGCTTTGGGAGGTATCTGATAAAAGGTTATGGGTACTAATAGTTATGGAGAATGTATATGGTATTATGGAAATGTTTCGGCAATGCAAAAAAAAAACAACAATGGTTTCACACCCATTTTTTTTTTTACGATAAAGACAACTGTTAAAAAACGTCCAATTCATTTGCCATAACTTAGACAGTTACAACACAATACTTAGATGTATCCAGAAATCATCTGTGATTGAAATAAAACACAATCACCTTCCTTAAATTTGTCTGTTCTCTGTCCTGAGACAGTAGTTCCACTTATATAAATTTCCAAAAAAACCTGTCAGCTTTTTGTATAGTTCATAGGGGTCCAAACCATCAGACAATAGAATCTTCCATAGAAGATTCTTCCTGCATAATTGCATTTCTAATCCTGATTCTCACTGAAACGGCTGACCAGATCCATGTTCAGTTAAACCCTCAATGGAGTCCTATTCTCTGGGGACCTGCTGTCCAGAAACACAGGGAGGTCCCCCATAGAGTTGCTTCTGGCTCTCATCTCAGAGCACCTACTTGGATGGACTCAGAATTTTCCAAATCATCAATTTCTGGTTTCTTTGTGCTTCAGAGTTCAGTTCTCAGCTTATTCCTTTCATCTCACATTTTACCTTAAGAAACTACAAGGAGAAGCCAGGCTGTACCTTCCTTACTTAGCTTGGAAAATTCCTCAGCTAAATATCCAATTTCATTACTTACAAATTTCAATGTCAACATGACATCAGAATATAATTTTACCAAGTTCTCTGCCACTTTAAAACAAGGATCGCCTTTCTTCCAATTTCCAATAACACATTCATCATTTCTTTCTAAGAACTTGCTGGAAGTACCTTTAATGTTCATATTTCTACCCATATTCTATTCATGACACATTATGTATTTTCTAAAATGATACAAACTTCCCCTACCATTCTCATTAATTTTTTTTTTTTTTTTTTAAAACATGGGCAGGCACCGGGAATCAAACCCAGGTCTCTGGTATGGCAAGAGAGAACTCTGCCACTGAGGCACTGTTGCCTGCCCTGCTGTCACTCATTTTTGAGTCCTCTTAATTCTTCCAGCCCTTACCCATTACCCAATTCCAATGCCACTTCCACATTCTAGGTATGTGCAATAGTAGCATTCCACTCTTGGTACCAAAAACTGTTCTAGTGTCCTGGCTGTTAAATCAAATACCATGCAATGGGTTGGCTTAAACAATACGAACTACTGGCTTGTGGGTTTGATGCTAGGAAAAATTCAATGTCAATATGCATCAAGCAATGATTTTTCCCAGAAGACTGGTGTTCTGGGGCTGGCTGACAACAATCGTAGGTCCTTGGCTTTTATGTCGAATGGCAATGCACATGGACTTTCCAGGCTTCTCCCTTCTCTTCCAGTTCCATTGATTTTCAGCTTCTGGCTGCTCCCTATGTCTTTCTCTCTCGCGCGTTCCCTGTAAGATCTTTAGTAATAGGATTAAGACCCATCCCGATTCAGCTGGGCCACACCTTAACCAAAGTAACCTCATTGAAAGGTCCTATTTACAGTGGGTCACACTCAAAGGAATGAATTAAGAATATGTCTTTTTTTTGGGAGGGGAGGGGGGTATGCATAACTCCAAGCCACCATGAGATATATACCAGAAACCATTAGTAATATTATACACAAATATAAAATACCACAAACCTTTTCATGAAGGTGAGGGGCAATATAAAGATACCCACCATCACAACTACTTTTCAACAGGATGTGGATTCACAGGATTTCTTATATGTTGCTGGTAGGAGGGCCTAGCTAATGTAGTAAGATGAGGCAAGCAGTTTATTAGGGATATAGATATCAGAAAGTAAGACATGAAATGAAAATTTTTGCAGAAAATAAGATTGTATCCCTAAGTGGAGGGAGGGAGAGGGACCAAGAGATTCAATCGAAAAAATTAAAATTAACATAAGAGTTTGGTAAAATGGCTGGAATAAAGATGAACACATAGAAATTAGGAGTTTCTCTATATGTCAGCAATTACAAATCGGAAAAATTATCAGGGAAAAAGATTCCATTCAAAAAAGCAATAAAACTATAAACCAAGGAATTCCAGTGATGCTGAACATCTTTTCCTAAATTTATGGTAATCGGGATATGCAAACCAAACATCTCGTCCTCACTCCATGACAAAATTTCAAAAGTCTGTCAAAATCAAGCATTGGGAACAATAATGTAGATCCTTCAGGACTTATTGCTGGCGGGAAAACTGTTTGGCATTACTTGCTACATTTGAAAACTTATACACTCTATGACCTAGAAATTCCACTCCTACCTACATTCTAAAGACTTGGAACTCTTGCAAATGGATAAAAGACGACATATTTAAGAACGTTCATAGCAGTACTGTTGCTGATAGTAGAATCAGGCAAACAGATCAAATATCCTTCAAGGAGAGACTGAACCCTGATTAATACCAACCCTGATCCTAACTCTAACTTTGTTTGGTATATCAAAACAATGTGAAAATCATACTGTGGTGAAATAATTGAACTATAACAACAATATGGAAAGACATTAGCAATATAACATTTGAGTGGAAAAATCCCCAAGGAATATATAAAACATGACCCTTTATATAAGATTAAAAACTAAAATTTTGAAATTTGTAATGAAGTTAATTAGTCTCTAAATAGTTTACACATTAATTGCAATTCCAATTGAAACGTGAATACACTTTTTTGGGGGAGGGGATGGGGACAGGGACAAGGAGGAGATACAACTTGATTTTACAGTTCATTTGCAAAAATGAATGCATGAAGAGAGCTGTGCATTGTGGAAGTCTGAGCCTGTTCCGAGGAAGTCTGGCCTGATCTGAAGCTTTTCCCCTTTGTCTCACAACCATGTTACCAAGGAGAGTGCTCATTCACTAGGTGCTGCATAGAAGTTAACATGGGGCTGAGAAAACTAAGAAGGATGGCTAGATGTTGAAAAGGAGAAATATCAGCTCTTTTCTTAATGATACTACTTTTCCACTGCAGGCAAACCTCAACCAGGGTATTGTAAATTGATCTGTTGATGACACTGTCAAAGGCATAAATAGCAACAATTTGGAAAGCAGCTCCATATTACTCAGACTGCTATAAAACAAAAGAAAAAAAACAGACCCTCATAGACAACATTATTTGGGATGGTTTGATTCCAAAATTTGTGTCCTTCTTGAGCAGAACTGATTGTAGCCCCATTCAGTTTGAATCTGCTTGGGCACCCACTAAAATTGCTTCAAGAACGTCAAAACACATCAAAGCTGTCATAGATGGAGGCATTATCCCAGTGTTTATTTTTCTGTTGGCATCTCCCCATGCTCACATCAGTTAACAAACTGTATAAGCTCTAGGAAACTCTGCAGGTGATGGCTTAGCTTTCGGTGACCTAATTATCAAGTATGGTGCAGATGACCCTCTGTTGGCTCTACTTGCAGTTCCTGATAAGTCATCATTAGCATGTGGTTACTTATGTAATCTTACCTGACACATTCAAACCTCTGTTGAAACAAGAATCCTGCAGCATGATGTCAAAACAAGAATCCTGCAGCATGATGATCTAGCAGTACTAGCAGATACTTGCTGGGCTATTTCCTACCTTACTGATGGTCCAAATGAATGGAGATAAAGGGCTGTGAAAAAAGGAATTGGACTCCAGCTTATGAATCTTCTAGGAGCTACTGAATTGACAATTGTGACTCCTGTGCTAATAGCCATAGGGAATATCATCACTGGGACAGATGAACAGACTCAGGTTGTAATAGATGTAGGAGCAATTGCCATTTTTACCAGCCTGATAACTCACCCTAAAACTAAAATATTCAGAAGGAAGCTGCATGGAGAATGACAAACATCACAGTTAGCCCTCAGGACCAGTTACAGCAAGTAGTGAATTAAGGATTAGTCCTATTCCTCACTGGCGTTCTCTCTAAGGCAAACTTTTTCTTTTAATTTTAATTTTTTTATTGATATATATTATATATTCATATGCCATGTAATCATCCAAAGTATATAACCAATGGTTCAAAATATCATCATATAGCTGTGCATTTATCATCACAATCGACTTTACTTTTTTTGTGAAAAATAACTAAGCTGGTTTGAAAGGATGCATGTCCCCTAGAAAAGCCATGTTTTAATCTAAATCCCATTTCATAAAGGCAGAATAATCCCTATTTAATTCTGTATGTTTGAAACTGTAATCAGATCATCTCCCTGGAGATGTGATTCAATCAAGAGTGATTGTTAAACTGGATTAGGTAGAAGCGTGTCTCCACCCATTTGGGTGGGTCTTGATTAGTTTCTCAAATCCTACAAAAGAGGAAACATTTTGGAGAAAGAAAGCAATTCAGAGAGAGCAGAGCAGAATGTTATAGCCACAAGAAGCAAAATCCACCAGCCAGCGACCTTAGGAGATGAAGAAGGAAAATGCCCCCCCGGGGGAGTTTTATGAAACAGGAAGCCAGGAGAAGAAGCTAGCAGATGATGCCGTGTTCGCCATGTGCCCTTCCAGATGAGAAAGGAACCTGTGTTCATCATGTGCCTTTCCAGATGAGAGAGAAACCCTGACTGTGTTCACCATGTGCCTTTCCAGATGAGAGAGAAACTCTGACTGTGTTTGCCACATGCCTTCTCACTTGAGAGAGAAACCCTGAATGTCATTGGCCTTCTTGAACCAAGGTATCTTTACCTGGATGCCTTTGATCGGACATTTCTATAGACTTGTTGTAATTGGGACATTTTCTTAGCCTCAGAACTGTAAACTAGCAACTTATTAAATTCTCCTCTTTAAAAGGCATTCTGTTTTTGGTATATTGCATTTCAGCAGCTAGCAAACTATAACAACAACATATACACAAAAAACACCAATAAATTTCAAAGCACTTTGCAACAACTAGTTGTAGAATAGGTTTCAGATTTTGGTATGGATTACAATTCCACAATTTTAGGTTTTTACCTCCAGCTGTTCTAAGATACTGGACACTAAAAGAAATATTAATATAATGATTCAGCAATCATACTCATTTGTTAAATCCTACTTTCTCTGTATAACTCCACCATTACCTTTGATCTTTTCCCCAATCTTCAGGGGTATTTGGGTTATGCCCATTCTAACTTTTGCATGTTGGAAGGGGCTGTTGGTAATATGGGATAGAGGGACAGAAATAGTTGATGTTCTGGAGAGGCTGGCCCCCTTGTATTTCAGGACTTACATGGTTGAGGGACCTATCTGGAGGTTGTAGGTTTCTGGAAAGTTACCCTAGTGCCTGGAACCTTTGTTTAATCTTATATTATGCCCTAGGTGTCTTTCAGGATTGGCAGGAATGGTTTTAGTTGGAGTTTTGCAAGCTGTAATAGGTGGCAATGCCTAACTGAAGCTTGTGTAAGAGTAACCTCCAGAGCTGCCTCTTGACTATTTGAACACTCTCAGCCACTAATACCTTATTTGTTACACTTTTTTTCCCTGCTTTCAGTCAAGATGGCACTGTTGATCACATGGTGCCAGGGACAGGCTCATCCCTTGGAGTCATCTCCCATGCCACCAGGGAAACTTTCACCCCTGGATGTCATGTCCCACATAGTGGGGAGGGCAATGATTTCACTTATAGAGTTGGGCTTAGAGAGAGAGAGCCTACAACTGAGTAACAAAAGAGGTCTTCCACAAGTAACTCTTAGGCATACATATAGGTAGGGTAAGCTTCGCTGCTTCACACATAAGTTTCACAAGAGCAAGCCTCAAGATTAAGGGCTTGGCCTATTGATTTACATGTCCCTAATGTCTGACACAGTATCCGGGGTTTCCCCGGTGGTAAAGTTTAATATTTTCATAATTTTTCTCCTATCTCTCAAGGGACTTTGCCAATACCTTTTTTTTTAAATAAACTTTTTTATTAATTAAAAAACTCAACAAAAGAACATTAAAATATCATTCCATTCTACATATACAATCAGTAATTCTTAATATTATCACATAGTTGCATATTCATCATTTCTTAGAACATTTGCATCGATTTAGAAAAAGAAATAAAAAGACATCAGAAAAAGAAATAAAACGATAGAGAAAAAAAGATTATACATACCATACCCCTTACCCCTTGCTTTCATTTATCACTAGCATTTCA
>PVIY010048483.1:0-17270 GCA_004026745.1 Myrmecophaga tridactyla
CATACTTCTTCCCCAGACCTCTTTGTCACCAATTTTCCAATTATGGTCTCTCCAAGTCCCTGACCATCCAGCCAAACCATTAGCAACAGCCCATGAGTCAGTATATAAACGCACCTCTGGCCAGTTTTCCTTCCAAGCAAAATGAACAGCCAGGTGCACTGCTCGAAGTTCTGCCCACTGGGAGGATTTCCCCTCACCACTGTCCTCCAAGGACACCCCAGAAAGGGGTTGTAGTGCTCCAGCTGTCCACTTTTGGGTGGTATCTGCCTATTGTGCTGAACTATCTGTAAACCAGGCCCGAGTTTTCTCTTCCTCAGTCAGTTCACTGTAAGGAACTCCCCAAGAGGCCGTACCTCTGGTCTGGGAAAGAGAAGGTAATGTAGCAGGAGTGGAAACCATGGGCATTTGGGCCACTTCCTCATGTAACTTACTTGTGCCTTCAGGACCTGCTCTGGCTCTACCTCGTATATACCATTTCCATTTTACAATAGAGTGCTGCTGTGCACGCCCAACTTTATGGCTTGGTGGGTTAAACAACACCCAGCTCATGATAGGCAACTCAGGTCTCATGGTAACTTGGTGGCCCATGGTTAAGTGTTCAGTTTCTACTAAGGCCCAGTAGCAGGCCAAAAGCTGTTTCTCAAAAGAAGAGTAGTTATCTGCAGCAGATGGTAAGGCTTTGCTCCAAAATCCTAAGGGTCTGCTTTGTGCTTCTTCTATAGGGCCTGCCAAAGGGTCCGGACAGCATCTCTATTTGCCACTGACACTTCCAGCACCATTGGGTCTGATGGATCATACGGCCCAAGTGGCAGAGCAGCTTGTACAGCTACTGTACCTGTTGCAGACCTCTTGTTCAGGTCCCCACTCAAAATTAGCAGCTTTTCTGGTCACTTGATACAAAGGCCAGAGTAGCACACCCAAATGAGGAATATGTTGTCGCCAAAATCCAGAGACCAACTAGGCGTTGTGCCTCTTTTTTGGTCGTAAAGGGGCCAGGTACAGCAACTTATCCTTCACCTTAGAAGGGATATCTCGACATGCCCAACACCACTGGACACCTAGAAATTTCACTGAGGTGAAAGACCCCTGTATTTTTGATGGATTTATCTCCCTTTCTCTGACACGCAAATGCCTTCCCAATAAGTCCAGAGTAGTTGCTACTTCTTGCTCACTAGGTCCAATCAACATGATACCATCAATATAATGGACCAGTGTGATGTCTTGTGGGAGGGAGAAACAATTAAGGTCCCAGTGGACAAGATTATGACATAGGACTGGAGAGTTGTTATACCCCTGAGGTAGGACAGTGAAAGTATATTGCTGACCTTGCCAGCTGAAAGCAAACTTTTTCTTGTGGTCCTTAGTAACAGCTATTGAGAAAAAAGTGTTTGCCAGATCAATAGCTGCATACCAGGTACCAAGGGATGTATTGATTTGCTGAAGCAATGATACCAGATCTGGAACAGCAGCTGCAATTGGAGTTACCACCTGGTTGAGCTTATGATAATCCACTGTCATTCTCCAAGACCCATCTCTTTTCTGCACAGGTCAAATAGGAGAGTTGAATGGGGATGTGGTGGGAATCACCACCCCTGCATCCTTCAAGTCCTTAAGAGTGGCAGTAATCTCTGCAGTCCCTCCAGGAATCCGGTATTGTTTCTGATGTACTACTTTGCTTGGTAGGGGCAGTTCTAGTGGCTTCCACTTGGCCTTTCCCACCGTAATAGCCCTCACTGCATGAGTTAGAGAGCCGGTGTGGGGATTCTACCAGTTGCCAGTGTGTCTATACCAATTATACATTCTGGAACTGGAGAAATAACTACAGAATGGGTCCGGGGGCCCACTGGACCCACTGTGAGATGGAACTGAGCTAAGACCCCATTGATCACCTGGCCTCCATAAGCCCCCACTCTGACTGGTGGTCCAGAGTGACGTGTTGGGTTCCCTGGAATTAATGTCACTTCTGAATCAGTGTCTAACAATCCCCGAAATATCTGATCATTTCCCCAGTGCACAGTTACCCTGGTAAAAGGCCATCAGTCTCCTTGGGGAAGGCTTGGAGGGAGATTAACAGTATAAATTTGTGGCAGTGTAACAGGTTTCTCCCCCAAAGGGACCTGGCCTCCCCTTTATTCAAGGGGCTCTGGGTCTGTAAACTATTTCAAATCTGGAAATTGATTAAGGGGCCGTGACTCTGTGTTTTTGTAATTCAGGTTAGACTTCTGTTCACTTGACCTAGAACTCTTTGGTTTATACAGCTTGAAGAAGTAGTAGACTTTAGTAGACTGCCTTTGTATTGTATTTCTAGGTACCCCATGATTTGCTAGCCAATGCCACAAATCTCTGTGAGTCATATAATTTTGATGCCTGCTTTGAGTTTGCTGTCTATTATAATAGCCACATCTACCCTGTCTTTGGCAGTTAAGTGCTACCATCTGGCTTCTGCCAGCTCAGGATCTGGTCATCCCCATTGTGTTCAAGGATTCCAGCTCAGTGACAGCAGTTCCTATAGTAATATCTGACCTACAGAGAAGTGCAACTACAGAGCTCTTTAGGGATGATGGTGCTAGTCTCACAAATTTATTTCTCACTGTTCTGGTAAAAGGTGCATCCTCCAGACAATCCTGGGGTGTAAGAGCAGGCTTTGCATGATAAATACACTCTAACATTCCAATCTCTCTAAGCCTCTGGATCCCTTCATCTACGTTATACCAGGGCAGTTCTGGCATTTCAACCTCAGGTAATGTCGGCTACCTTTTGATCCATGTTTCAACCAACCATCCAAACAAACTGTTAATACCTTTTCTAACCCCTCGAGCTATAACATTGAATACAGAATCTCTGCTTAGTGGGCCCATATTAATAAATTCATCCTGATCCAACCTTATATTCCTCCCACTATTATCCCACACCCTTAAAATCCATTGCCACACATATTCCCCTGATTTCTGTCTATATAGATTGGAAAATTCACACAGTTCTTTAGGAGTATAGCGTACCTCCTCATGTGTGATACTTTGTATCTTAGCTTTAGGGGCCTGTTGGAACTTTAGTCTAATTAAAGGTCTGGAAGAAATGAGGGGTGGTGGGGGTGGTTCATGAAAAGAATTAGAAATATCTTCCACGCCATTTGCTTCAGGGCCTTCATTTACAGTTTCATATGGTGAGACAGGATTAATCACTCTAGGGCTAATCCCTTCAGGAAGAGGTTGAGTGGCCAACTCCTCAAGGCAGGCTGGAGGTAGGGTAGTTATGTCCTCAGGACAAACTATTACAGGGTTATCTAGAGAAGACTCAGCATGATCTAGGGTTTCACCCTCACCCCCAGCATCATTATCAATCCATATGTCTCCATCCCATTTTTCAGGGTCCCACTTCTTTCCTATCAATGCCTTCACTTTAATGGCAGACACCATACAACATTGAGATTTCAGTTTACGTTGTAAAGTTGCTACTCCAACAATAAGATTCTGAGTCTGATTTTCAGAGATCTCAAGTCTCCGGCTACAGGAAATAAGATTTTCCTTCAGGATACTCATAGAAACTTCCACTCTGTCAGATGGCACTTAAGCTTCTTGTTTGAAGCCTTAAACCCATCCCTTTCACTCCTTAATGCAGCCAGTGTATCTAACAACAACCAGCCAACATCTCTATACCTCTTATTTCAAAAAAACTCTGTAAAGGTGTCAAAATCATTATCCCCCAGAGCCTGGCTTCATACAAGCAAAGCTTTAGGAAAATCGAATGGTGATATTTTGACTATCTCTTTTGCCAACTCACTCCATGGACTGGGAGTGTCATTCTGATTATGGGAATCAGAGTCCTTAGTGCCTTTGAGTCCAGTCAGAGTAGAAAATCATTCATGAAAACCCATTTTTAAGATTCTGTTTCTTAAGAACCACTCCTGGTACTAAGATGTACAAAGAATCAACAGGGAACACGCGCAAATATAAAATTTATAAAAGTGTCTTATGTGACCACGGGAACGCAGAGTCCAAAATCTACAGGGCAGGCTGTGAAGCCAACGATTCCAATGGAGGATCTGGACCAGCTCCACAGGAGAGGCTCACCAACCGAAGTAGGAAGAGAGCCTGTCTCATCTGAATCCTCCTTGAAAGGCTTTCAGTGATTAGATTAAGCGTCACTCATTGCAGAAGACACTCCCCTTTGGCTGATTACAAATGGAATCAGCTGTGGATGCAGCTGACATAATCATAATTTAATTCTATGAAATGTCCTCATTGCAACAGACAAGCCAGCACTTGTCCAACCAGACAAACAGGTACCACCACTTGGCCACGTTGACACATGAACCTGACCATGACAGTCTGGGAAATGGATGGTATGAAATTGGGGGCAGGAGAGTGTTCCTAGGAAAGAGCTATTTGGAACTGTGGAGGGTCATTTTTGGTTGGAGTTGGAGATTAGGTCATTGCCTCAGAGACTTCTTTTATCAGAACCTTGCTACCTACCCCAATATCACTCATGACAGCAAGGTCAAATGTTAGGGGGCAAAGTTTATGCATGGTACTAGGCTGTACCTCGTTGTTAGGAGATTAGAAAGGTAATCTTCTAATTAGAAGGGAACAGTTCAGTTACTATACTGATGTTAAGGAAAGGATAAATATGATTTCTTCCTACTCCTAAAAAAAATTAATCGTGAGTTAACTCTCCTTGATTATTCTTTCTGGCTTTTTTTTTTTTTTTAACATTTGTATTCTTTCATGAGTTTTGGAATTGTTCTTTGTTTGTAGAAACTGAAATACTAGGTATTTTCAGGGAAAAACCCACAGAAGGCTTTGTGTTTCTTTTACTTTAAATTAAAGAAGGCCTTGTTCTGCTCACTGGGCCTCTGAGCCACTGTGGGGTGTGGTTCTGGCCAAACCCACAGGAATCACTGCACAGCAGTGGGCGCGGCTCCTGTAAGAAGTACTTACAGGAGAAAGTACTTCTTGTTGTTTTTAAGATGAGAGGGAGACAGACTGGACCTTGTGGAACAGTCTGTTTGTTCTAGGGCCAGCCAGCACCTCCTCTTGCCAGCTCATGTTTTTTCCCTTGTGTCCATGGTGCATTTGTCATCATGGCCATACAAACATGATTTCCTGTATAGTTGCTGTCGGGAAGTCCACAATGTTAAACTTTCTTTTTGTATCTCTTCCCCTTTTCCCCCTCAAGATCAGGAAACTTGGTTTTTATTGAGCTATTTTCAGCACTTCAGTTTTCTTTATATTTTTCAGATTAAAAGTTGTTTTCAGTATATTTAATCAATAGAGCATTTAACCTGATTTCCAAAATATCTCAAAGCAGTACCTCCTCCAATTTGATTTTTTTTAATTCTCTTTTGTTTGAAAAAAATCACGAGCTGTTTTGTTTCTTCAGTCGCTATGTCTCTCAGGGAGGAGGCTTCTGCCAGCTAACTTCAGATCGGGGTATGTGCCAGCTAGCAGCTTGAACAAACTGTGAGTCATGCGAACCAGGGCTCACTCAGTAACTGCTTGAGGACGCACGGGGAGCGAGGCACTGTGCGGGTCACTGAACTGAATGTAAAGATGAAGAAAAGGACTAGCTTCAAGAAATCTACCATCTCATAATACAAGTATATAAAGTACTCTGTGTTCCTCCAACAACAAATCTATCTTTTATGGTACTATTTGATATACGTGTTAATGGTTCTAACAAGTTACTTGTGTCAGAACATCTCAAGAGCTACAAGAATGGTGTGAAGTGTTAGGAAGGCTCCAGACAGCTCATCCACAGCAGTGCTCTTCAGGCTCTTCTCCACGACCCCTTTTATTGTCGACAGAGGTCAACTAAATCTAAACTGTGACGAGCGAACATTGGAACGTACACTGCCACATGCCACCAGTATTCTAGATTGCCTTCTATCAGGAATTAACGATGCTGCTTTTATCTTGTGGTCGCCTCTTTGCCGCACCAAGCTTCCAGTTTCTCTTACGTAACATGGTTCTTCCTGTCATCGGACTTTTGAGTGTATAGTACATTTTGTCAGAAATGACCAGCCTGCCTATTTGCTCCATCTCATCCCTCAGCGCTCAGTTCAATGTCGCTTCTCAGAGAAGTGGATCCTGACCCCACAGTCTGTGCAGGGTCCCTGTTATATACACCATGACAGTCTATATTTCTACTTCATAGGACTTACTCTTGTAATTAAGTAATTGGTGAAATGATTATTTGTTTGACTTCCCTGGGTAAAAGTTTTATTTATAGGGGGAAAAGTGCCGCGTCTCTCTGTTCACAGCTGTGTCCCAAGCTGGCCTGAATTGTTTTATAAATATAGATATTTGCTGAATCAATGATTGAAAATAAGATTTAAGTGTGTAAATAAGTGCTGTTGTAGAAAGGTTGTAAGAAAGCATGTATCAATAGATTTCATTTCTATGAAACACAATCTGACAGTCCCTGTTGGTAGGGAAGCATTTATTCACTTATCTCACCTCAAGGCCAGACCTTTGGAATCTGGCCTAGGTGCTGAGAGTCTAAAAGTGAATCGATTGTGCCCTCAGGAAGGTCACTGTCTGGCGATGGACTCAGATGGGCGCTTGGATAGATAATAGCCTGCTGACCACTGCCTTGTGGGGACTGCTTCATGCCTGGCCATGAAGGAGTCAGAAGAGGGAGACTGAATAGCCTGGAAGGGGAAGTTAGAGAACAGTTTCACACAGGCACTTGAGCTGAGACTTGAATGACAAATAAGAGTTTCCTAAGTGGGAAGTGCAAGTCATTGGCAAAGGCCAGGAAGTCTGAAGCATGAAACTGCTTTGGATTTCAAGGGCTGGTATAGGGAAGGCACAAAGCCCAGGTGCTCTGGCTCCTGCCGGCTCTCTCCCCTCATCTCTTCCCACCCTCCTCTTATTTTCTGTCCTCCAGCCACTGCTGGCCTTCACTCTGTATCTTGAACACCCCCCACTGGTTCCTGCACTTATTTTTCCCTCTACTTGGAGCTCTCTTACTAAAGATCTTCAGGATTGCCTCTTTCTCATCATTCAGACCTTGCCTCAAAGATCGCTTCTTAAGAAACCTTTCCTGGCCATTTTATTAACCCATCACTTTACCATTTTATTTCCCTCATAGCAGTTACACTTTCTAAAATTTTTATTTAGTTAATTGCACATTTATTTGTTGCCTCTCTCTCTCATAAAAGTAAGAAGCTCCTTGAGTGTTGGGATTCTTGTGTTCTTCTCACTGGATCCTTAGCAGCTGGAATGGCAGCTGGCCTCAGATCTTAGCGTGAAAGAGATGAGCCTGGAGAGGAAGACAGGATGCAGAACAGGACAGGCCGTTTGTTGTAATAAGGGGTTTGCCGCTTACAAGCAACAGAAAACTGTCAAAAGCTGTTAAGCAGGGGAGGGTGTGACCAAATTTACATTTTAGAAAGAGTATTCTTGACATGGACAGTGGATTGGAGGGTAGGGATATTGAGAGTGGGAGGTCAGTTTAAAGGATGTCAGATTTTTTTGGAGAGAGCACCTAGTTGAAAAGAGAAGGGAGCCAAAGCTGGAACCCTCAGCAAGATGCCAGCATTGAACTGGCAATTCACGGAAGAAAAATCTGCAGAGGAAACCATGAAGTAGTGATCGATCAGAAAGTTAGGAAGAGAGAGAGAAAACAGTGATACCATGGAAGCCTGGGCAAAGTGAGAATTTTAGGAAGGAGGAAGTGGTCATATGGAGCTTATAGTGCAGAAAGGTCCAATCAAATTGAAAAGGATCTTGTAAATCGGAGAAGTAGAAAGACGTTGGCCACCCAAGTTAGTGAATGAAATTTTCATGAATGAAGGGGAATTTACATTATATTTGAATTGCGTTTGGTTGAGGTAATGGGTTAGTTAGATGAGGCAAAGAAATCCTGGATCAAAAGAGATACTTTAGGTTCTGCATCAAACATGGGGAGATTGAAGTATGTTTAGAGAGTAATGAAATGAGGTGATAGAAAAACAGGAAGGCAGTCATATAGAGTCCAGGTGGAGATGCTAGCCTGGAACTTTGAGTGGGATAGCTTTTCCTCTAAATTGAGAGGAAGATGCAGGATGACTGCAAGTATTGTTAGTGGAGGAGTGGGTTGCTGAGAAGGGTCTTTCCCTGTGTTCTTACCTCCTTTGAGAAATGGGAGGCCAGGATGTCTTAGGGCATGAGAAGCCTGATGAAAATTTGGATTTCCCATTGTGGAGGTTAGAGAGGGAACATATGAGAGGTGAGAGAAGGCTTTTATCTTTTCAGGTGATTTTGAGAATGCAGGCAAGGTTGTATTCCATAGATGATTGGTACCAATTCACAAGGCTGTGTGATTCTTCTCCAGCACCTCTCAATGGTCCTGGCATTGAGGGTGGAGAGAGTAGAGAGTAAGATTGATCGAGTTAGGTGTTTAAAGGATGGATAGTTAAGGTGCAAGTGTAGGGATAGCGAGTATGAAGAAAGTTATTACCTAAAATGGTAGACCATGGCCCTCCAGGAAACTACGTAAGCCTAGGAGGGGTTGGTAGGAAGAAAAGGGAAAGTTTGAGAGATTAAAGGTTGAAGTTAGGTCAGAACTACTATATGTAGTTATGGGGTAAGATTGAAAGAACTGAAAGAGTAGTAGGGTGCCAATTGAAATACTAAAGTATTTGGATTTCAGAGATAGAACATTTCCAAGTAATAAAGTTGAGGATGTGACCAATGGGTGATGCCTCTGTTTAAGTGGAGTAGGGATGACAGTCCTGGGAATTGAATATGGTTAATTGAACAGGATAGAAAGCAAACCTGAATCAGATGTTGATGATCAGTAGATATCTGTGGTTGAACTGCAAGAGCCTCAGAGGAAAGGATTTATTTCTCTTGTACTTGTAGTAGTATAGTATTGACCAAGGGTTTTTGGAATTTATTTTTATTTGGAGAAATTTTGGTAAGTGTGGTAGGTTGCCAGTGGCTGGGCCATTCCTAAAGGTGAGAGGTGTAGAAATAAGCTGATACTATTTAAGCTGTTCTGTTGGTCAGAAGTTTTGTGAATGTGTGTATCAAAATGCTGAGTTCAGTGAGGGGGAAAAGCCTTGGATGCTTTATCTTGCTTTAGAAGTTTATAGAGTAGGTGATGGCTGCCCAACTCTATGAATACACTAAAATTCATTGAACTGCACACTTTAAATGGGTGAATTGTATGGTATGTGTATTATATCTCATTAAAGCTATTGCAAAAAATAATAATGAAAAAAAGTATGTGGAGGACAAGGGACTTGAATAAACATTTCTCCGAAGGAGATATAAATATAGCAATGAAAAATATGAAAAGATGATCAACATACTTAGCCATTAGAGAAATGCAAATCAAAACTACAGTGAGATACTGCTTCACAACCACTAGGGCAGCTGTTATGATAAAAGGATAAGAACAAGTGTTGAAGAGGAATGTGGAGGAATTGAAACCCTTCTGCATTGTTGGTGAGAATGTAAAATAGTATAGCCACTGTAAAAAAGCTTGGCAGTTCCTCAAAAGGTTAAATACGGATTACCAGATGACCCGGTAATATATAGGTATATACTTCTAAGTATATACCTCAAAGTATATAAGAAAGAGCTGGGACTCAAGCAGATGCCAACATTTGCAGCTAGTGTGATTCACAATAGCCAAAAGGTGGAAACAGTGCAGATCGCTTGGCTATTGTGAATCAGCTCTAAATGGAAAAACAAACATCAGCACATGTATAAACAAAATGTGGTTTATACATACAGTAGAATATTATTCATCCATAAAAAGGAATGAAGATCAGATATGTGCTACAACATGAGTGAACCTTGAAAACATGCTGCGTGAAATAAGCCAAACACAAAAGAATAATTACTGTATGGTTCCTTTTAAATGAAATATCTAGAATGACTAAATTCATAGAGATAGAAAATCAATTAAAGGTTACCCAGGGGATAGGGTCGCGAGAGGATTTGAGAGTTATTCCTTGATGGGTATAGAGTTTTTAATTTGGGTGATGAAAAAGTTTTAGTAATGGATGGTGATTATAGTAGCACAACACTGTAAACTTAAAAATAGTTAAAATGACAAATTTTATGGTATATATATGTTATCACACACAAAATGAAAGTGTATAAAGCAAGCTCTAAAAGGGCTTTTCATTAGTTTTGTTTTGAAAAGCGTACGCATTATAGTACTTCAAAGGGAATAACTGTTTAGGTAGAATCTGGTCTAAAATTTCCTATTATAGAATATATCATTTTGTTATGAAATATGTTTACTTTAAAAAATCAAAGAGGAAATCATTCACAAAGTCCCATCTAATTAAATCATACTTTGAAATTATAGTTTGGCCTGAATTTTTGTTTTCTCTTGTGAGAGTTCATTATATTTCCTATTTATATTGAAATGCAAAAGACTGTTTCCATCTTTCTTAGGAAAACGGGAAATCATTTTCACAACTTCATAAGTTGGCAAGACCTAAGAGCTGCTGAACTTGTAAAATATTGGAATAGTTCTATTATAATGAAGGTAATCTTTCTCTTCTGTGATGTGTGTAGTACTGGTTTTTCCTATAAGTGTACTGTAACTGTAGACTTTATTGTATAGTTTTCTACTTATGTGGTTTTAGGACATTAGGAAGAGAATACACATATACCTATATACCTGTACACACTTCCTATACTAGTGTAATTTAAAAATAGTCACCCCAAAGCGAATGTGGTAGTCTTAAGTCCTTAACAGTTTTAGTCTAACAACTGTTGCTCCCATTCTAAAGTGAAAACTGTGCTGCATGGGTCTGTTGTGAGGTTGAAATGAGGCAGTGTATGAGATCCCTGTATCAGTTAAGGATTAGATGTGGCTGCCTTTCACAGAGACCTGGTTCTGGTGGCTCAGGTATACATGGCTTATTTGCTCCTTGTTCTTGTCTGCTAGCTGCCGGGATGCAATATACCAGGAACAGAATGGCTTTTAAAGCGGGAAATTTAATAAGTTGCTAATTTACAGTTCTAAGGCCAAAAAAATGTCCCAATTACAACAGGTCTATAGAAATGGCCAATCAAAGGCATCCAGGAAAAGATACCTTGGTTCAAGAAGGCCGATGAAGTTCAGGGTTTCTCTCTCAAGTGGAAAGGTACATGGTGAACACAGTCAGAGTTTCTCTCTCATCTGGAAAGGCACATGGTGAACACGGTCAGGGTTCCTCTCTCATCTGGAAGGGCACGTGGTGAATACAGCATCATCTGCTAGCTTTCTCTCCTGGCTTCCTGTTTCATGAAGCTCCCTGGGAGGCATTTTCCTTCTTCTTCTCCAAAGGTTGCTGGCTGGTGGACTTTGCTTCTCGTGGCTATGTCGTTCTGCTCTGCTCTCTCTGAATCTCTCATTCTCCAGAATATTTCCTCAGAAATGTATCAAGACCCACCCAAATGGGTGGAGACATGTTGTCACCTAATCCAGCTTAACAACCACTCTTGATTAAATCACATCTCCAGGAAAATGATCTGATTACAGTTTCAAACATACAGTATTGAATAGGGATTATTCTGCCTTTATGAAATGGGATTTAGATTAAAACATGTCTTTTCTAGGGGACATACATCCTTTTGAACCAGCACACTCCTCTAAAAACTAGAAAGGACCACCTGAGTGCACCGTGAGGTTGTCGGGCCTGAGCTCCTTTCAGCTCAGCACATATGACCTTTGTCTTCATGGTCCTGTGAGCTCCAGCATCATGTCCCTATGCCTGGGACCAAAGCACACGTCCTGCCGTGCACATTCTTCTGCCTACGTTTCATTAACAGTCGATGGATGGTGTTTGCCCAGTTAAGAATCAGGGTTCTGTCACGAAAAGAAAGGGGAGAGTGGGTATTGAGACTGATTATTGCTGCTGCAGCTTTTATTGGTTATTTCCCCAGGTCTTTGCTCCTAAGAGTGAGATACCTGAGTCAAAGGGTAAGGTAGTTTTCCAGCTCCACGAATGTGGCTAAACCAACAACATCGGATGTTGTAATCAATAACACATACTGATTATTTTAATACACAACACCTGAATAATGTATTTTAATGCCACCTTACGGTTAAATATCTTCTCAGCTAGGGTGCCTATTCCAGATGGAGCCTGAGGGAATGGCTGGAGTATCAGTTTTACCTGATAAGTATTTAGAAACATTAATTTTATGTGAAAACAAACTTGAATATATTATAGAATATATCAGTAGTGCGTGAGTGAAACAATTTTGCCATAATCTCACCTGCACTGATTTTTCTTTTTTGTTATATGTTGTTTAAATAACTTGAGACTGAATATTAAAGGGGCTATAAGGAAGTGTCATGAATGTTGACTTGTTTCTAAAATGTATAATTTTACATTTTAACAAGTCATTTTATCAAGCATTCCTTAAGTCCTCACTAATTCCTTATGTCTGACAGTGAGATGTTTAAAATTTTTATTCCTTTGAAAATAAACTGTGATTATTAAAACATAGTTCTGTAGATTAAGCTCCAAACCAGAAATCTTGATGTAAAACTATGGCTGCAAATGAAAATTGAGCATTTAAAACAATATTGAATGTGTACATGGTAAGTTTTGGCCTCTCTTATAAAAAAATTCACATGAGCACAGACTCCCAGCAGCCCAGCACACAGGTTCCAGGGGCTCCTGCTGGGAGGAGCCCACCCTGTGCTCACCCTTCTCGGGTGCTGTGGTTTATTGGCCGAGGCCCCTGGGGACGTTTAGGGTATAGGGTCCAGAGCTGGCAGCACAGGTCCTGGTTTAGCTCCAGGCTAAAAGGTGAAGTAATTGAGCTGTGCTAGCTAGTTCTTCACTTATTGGGATTCAGGTTTCTCAGGGTTTTGGTTTGTAGAGGTAATTTAAATCTAAGATAAAAGATTAAGAGCCTTTGGGAGAGAGCCAAGATGGTGGCTTAGCGAGGTGTGGGATTTAGTTCGTCCTCCAGAACAGCTACTAAATAGCCAGGAACAGTGCAGAACAACTGCTGGGGCCACGTCAGTGATTGGACACATAGTGTACCCCAGTCTGGACCAGCTGGACTGGCTGCGAGCCCATCCAGAACTGTGAGTTCCCCAAACCGTGGCGGCCGGCACCCCTCCCCCACAGGGTGCTTCCCAGAGGGGAAAGGAAAGGGACTTTATTAGCAGCAGGGGCTGAGCACAAAGAAGCTCCAATTGTGGAATTAATTCACAAATTCTGACTACTAAAAATAGGGCCCCAGCTCAGCTGAACCTCGAGTCAAATCCGAGGTTGCTGATTTTTGCTCTGGTGCCGAGGGGGCAGGGTGATGGAAAAGAAAAAAGAAAAAAAGAAACAGATTTTTTTGGATCAGATAGCACATAATACTTGAAAGGGTCTGGGCCCTGAAGAAAAGGAGGGGGCGCATAGGATCTGAAGGTACACAAAGCAACATACCAACTTATGCTCTTGATTGGCAAATCTGAGGAATGGGGGTCCTGCTCTGAGAAGGATTTTTCTCTTTCTTTTTTGAGACTCTGTTTCTACAGCTTGACTACCTTTGCATACAGTGACAGGGCTTCTCAGGCTGCAACTCCCCCAGGCATAGGCAGAAACAAGCTTGCTTGAGAGCTTATCTGGAGCCTGTGCCTTCCTCAGGAAAGGGGTGGGGCCCAGCTCGGGTGGAATCCCTCCCTCAAGGAATTCAGACCCTGGGTTTGGAAAATTGAAGTGATTAAAGCCAGCCTACAATCTCTCCTTCTGTTTCCACCATACCTCCAGCAGGAAGGGTCTGCTGAAGTTAAAGGTACTGCATCATCTTATGCTGGTGGGAACTGCAGGCAGACAAGCTCCACATACTGGGCAGGATAAGAAAAACAGAGTCCAGAGACTTCATAGGAAAGTCTTTCAACATGCTGAGTTTAACCCTCAGGGAAAACTGGCACAAGTGACTCTTTCCTCCTGACAGGAGGCCAGTTTGGTCTGGGAAAATCTGGTTGGGCTCTATAATGCCTAAGTAGACCCTCCTAAGGGTGGGGGTGGGAGGGACAGGCCCCATACAGGCCAGGCAACAAACAAGAATTGAAAAATTCTGCTCTGTTAAACAAAACCTAAGCTAGTGATCCAGAACAAACTGAACTGAATGTCAAAGAACAGATAGACAACAAAGTGATCCAGCAAGAAAATCCTAGGTAAAAGAAGTGAGAACTATCTCAAGAATAAACTAATTAAGGTAATTAAATGCCTAGATGCCAGCAAAAAATAACAAATCACTCTAGGAAAATTAAAGATATGGCCCAGTCAAAGGAACAAACCAACAATTCAAATGAGATACAGGAGTTGAAACAATTAATTCAGAATGTTCAAACAGACATCGAAAACCTCATCTAAAATCAAATCAATGAATTGAGGGAGGATAAAAGAAGGCAAGGAATGAACAAAAAGAAGAAATAGAAAGTCTGAAAAAAACAAATCACCGAACTTATGGGAATGAAAGGCTCAGTAGAAGAGATGAAAAAAACAATGGAATCCTACAATGTCATATTTCAAGAGGCAGAAGATAGAATTAATAGACTGGAGGACGGAACATCTGAAATCCGACAAGCAAAAGAAAATGTAGGGAAAAAATTGGAAAAATTTGAGCAGGGACTCAGGGAATTGAATAACAATATGAAGCACACGAATATACACATTATGGTGTCCCAAAAGGAGAAGAGAAGGGAAAAGGAGGAGAAAAACTAATGGAGGAAATTATCACTGAAAATTTCCCAACTCTTATGAAACCGTGGAGGAGAGAAGATAGTGGGATGATATATTTAAATTACTAAAAGAGCAAAACTGCCAATCAAAAATCTTATATCCAGCAAAATTGTCTTTGAAAAATGAGGGGGAAATTAAAACATTTTCAGACAAAAAATCACTGAGAGAATTTGTGATGAAGAGACCAGCTCTGCAAGAAATACTAAAGGGAGCACTAGAGGCAGATAGGAAAAGACAGGAGAGAGAGGTGTGGAGAAGAGTGTAGAAAGGAAGACTCTCAGTAAAGGTAAAAAGAAAAATTAGATATGACATATAAAATCCCAAAGGCAAAATGGTAGAAGAAAGTACACATCTACCATAATAGTTGAAGACTTCAATTCCTCACTCTCATCAATGGACAGAACATCTAGACAGAGGATCAATAAAGAAACAGAGAATTTGAACAATGCAATAAATGAACTAGACTTAATAGACACTTATAGAACATTACACCCCAAAACAGCAGGATACACCTTTTTCTCAAGTGCTCATGGATCATTCTGAAGGATAGACCGTATGCTGGGTCACAAAGCAAGTCTCAATGAATTTAAAATGCTTGAAATCATACAAAACACTTCCTCAGATCATAAAGTAATGAAGTTGAAAATCAACAATAGGCAGAGTGCCAGAAAATTCACAAATATGTGAAGGCTCGACAACACACTTTAACAACCAGTGGGTCAAGGAAGAAATTTCAAGAGAAATCAGTAAATATCTTAAGGCAAATGAAAATGAAAACACCAGGTATCAAAATTTATGGGATGAAGCAAGGGCAGTGCGAAGAGGGAAGTTTGTTGCCCTAAATGCCTTAATTAAAAAGGAAGAAAGGGCAAAAATCGAGGAATTATCTGTCCACTTGGAAGAACTACAGAAAGAACAGCAAACCAACCCCAAAGCAAGCAAAAGGAAAGAAATAATGAAGATTAGAGCAGAAATAAATGAAATTGAGAACATGAAAACAACTGAGAAAATCAATAGAACCAGAAGTTGGTTCTATGAGAAGATCAATAAGATTGATGGACTCTTAGCAAGGTTGACAAAAAGAAGAAGAGAGGATGCAAATAAATAAAATCAGAAGTGGAAGAGGAGACATAACCACTGACCCCACAGAAATAAAGGAAGTAATGAGAGGACACTATGAACAA
This sequence comes from Myrmecophaga tridactyla, assembly GCA_004026745.1. NCBI lineage: Eukaryota > Metazoa > Chordata > Mammalia > Pilosa > Myrmecophagidae > Myrmecophaga > Myrmecophaga tridactyla. Next base: position 15,874 of record PVIY010048483.1, read on the forward strand.
CTTTATGCTAATAAACTCGACAATGTCAATGAAATGGACAACTTTCTAGAAAAGCATGAACAACCAACATTGACTCAAGAAGACATAGACAACCTCAATGAACCAATCACAAGTAAAGAAATTGAATCAGTCATTAAGAAGCTCCCCAAAAAGAAAAGTCCAGGATCTGATGGCTTCACATGTGAATTCTACCAAACATTCCAGAAAGAATTAGTATCAATCCTGTTCAAACTCTTCAAAAAAATTGAAGAGGAGGGAACACTACCTAACTCATTATATGAAGCCAACATCACCCTCATACCAAAGCCAGACAAAGATATTACAAAAAAAGAAAACTACAGACCAATCTCTCTAATGAATATAGACGCAAAAATCCTCAACGAAATTCTAGTAAATCAAATCCAGCAGCACATTAAAAGAATTATACACCATGACCAAGTAGGATTCATCCCAGGTATGCAAGGATGATTCAACATAAAAAAATCAATTAATACACCATATCAATAAATCAAAGCAGAAAAACCACATGATCATCTCAATTGATGCAGAAAAGGGATTTGACAAAATTCAACATCCTTTACTGTTGAAAACACTTCAAAGGATAGTAAGAGAAGGTAACTTCCTCAACATAATAAAGGAAATATATGAAAAGCCCACAGCTAACATCATCCTCAATGGGGAATACCTGAAAACTTTCCCCCTAAGATCAGGAACAAGGCAAGGATGTCCACTATCACCATTGTTATTCAACATTGTGTTGGAAGTTCTGGCCAGAGCAATTAGACAAGAAAAAGAAATACAAGGCATCAAAATTGGAAAGGAAGAAGTAAAATACTCACTGTTTGCAGATGATATGATACTATATGTTGAAAAACCCCAAAAATCCACAGCAAAGCTACTAGAGCTAATAAATGAGTACAGCAAAGTGGCAGGTTACAAGATCAGCACTCAAAAATCTGTAGTATTTCTATATGCTAAAATTGAACAATCTGAGGGGGAAATGAAGAAAAAAATTCCAATTACTATTGCAACTAAAAAAATAAAATATTTAGGAATAAACTTAACTAAAAATACAAAAGACCTGTACAAAGAAAACTACAAGAAATTGTCAAAAGAAATCACAGAAGACCTAAATAAATGGAAGGGCATACCATGTCTATAAACTAGTAATGAACAATCTGAGGGGGAAATCAAGAAAAAATTCCATTTACAATTGCAACCAAAAGAATAAAATATTTAGGAATAAATTTAAGGATACAAAACACCTATACAAAGAAACCTACAAGAAATTGTTAAAATCACAGAAGACCTAAATAAATGGAAGGGCATACCATGTTCATGGATTAGAAGACTAAATATAGTTAAGATGTCATTTCTACCTAAATTGATATACAGAT
>PVIY010048484.1:0-17267 GCA_004026745.1 Myrmecophaga tridactyla
CATTCCCCTGCTTAAATCCTTCCAGTGGCTTCACAACATACTATAAAAACCAAACCCAAACTCCTCATCAGTGTCTGCAAGGCCCTACGTGGTCTGGGCCTGCCTTTCAGACCTCCCCACCTCCCCACTGCCTCCCACTCCGCCCTCGCCCTCGCCCCCGCCCCCTTGCTGTTCTTTGAACACAGCAAGCTCTTGTCCAGCCCCAGGCTTCATGCTGATGGACCCTAGACCTGGAAAACGCTCTTCCCCTGGGGCCACCTGTTCATAAGTGTTTGCTGAGAGCCTGCTGTGGGCACAGGGCAGGGAACTAAACACACTCACTCTCTGCCCTCAGGAAGCTCGTTCCTAGTGAGGCTTCTCCAGGCTGTCTTCCTCCCTCGTTTGGGTCTCTTCTCCAGTGCTGGCCACCTTCTCTAAGGCAGCATCCCCCGGGCAGGCACTTTCTGTCCCCTTCCCCTGCTTTATTTCTTCCCACAACATGACATTATATTACCACATGCGCTGTCAGCTACCCCTACAAGTATGTCAGCTCCCGAGGGCAGGGAGCAAGTCTGTTCTTTCTCACTTGTGTGAGAACAGAGCCCAGCACATAGTAGGTGCTCGCAAAATGCTGACTAAATCAATGATTAACTCAGTGTAGCTGTTTACAAAATAAGGTAGATCTCTATGCACTAACAAGGGAAGAAGGCCAAGATGTAAGTGAAGCAAGCACACTGCACAACAGTATATATAACAGGATACCACTTTTGCAAAAATAAAGTAATAAAATTCATATATATATATATATACACATATATACTAGTCAATTGATAGGAAAGGAGTCAGGGGAATTTGCCTACATGCATGCAAATGGTTACCTCTGAGGTGTAAGACCATAGGGGAAGTTTCTGTCCACTGGTAAAACTATCTGTTGGAATCTGGGTCACTTGGTATTACATGTATAATGAGAGAAAAGAAAGGGATTACTTTTAAAATGCTTATGAAAATACTAATGGCACTCAGAAATACTTAGCATTTTTCCATGGACATACATTTTTGTACAAAACAGCATTATGCTCGGTACACAAACTGTTTTATTACCAGCAATACAATATAACTGCCAGCACAGTATTTAAATATCAGGATTCAAAACTCTATATACAAAATGACAAATTTTATGTCATATTGCCACAATAAAATAAATAACTCTATTACAAAATGAGATGAGTTTTTTTTTAAAGTAGAAAAGATGTATCCTGCAGCGACATTCCCTTTCTTCTCTGCACCTGTGTGTCTCACAACGAGTAAAAATGTGGGCACTTTTAGAAGTGGGAAACAAATAATGCGTGTCGCTTTCCAGTACCAACCTAGGCAACCCCGGGAGACAGGGCTAGGTTGGGGCTGCAACCAGGACAGCGGAGAGCAGCCACTCTGTGCATCTAAAGAAAGACTGTGCTAGTGTGTGCGTGTGAGTGTGCGTGTGCGTGTGGCTTCCATTCAGAATGAGATAATTGGGAGAGAAATTTCTACAAAACCCTTGACAGCTCCGATCATCTGTTCAATGCTAATGTATCGGGCCCTGTGCTGAGGACGCGGTGTTAAGGACAAGGTTCCTGCCCGAGGGTGAGGATGCCCCAGGCGAGATGGGTGGGCATCGCCTTGCCAGTACCTGTGTCCTAGGCACACTGTGCTAATCAACTTTGTCCCTTTAAGCGAGGGGTCACGACTGCCCATTTTAGGGGACCCTGAGACTCAGGGATCAGCCACCTGCCTCGCTTAGGAGCAAGTCCACACCGAACCAGGGGCAATCGACGGCAAAGTGCAGGCTTGTGACAATGCCTCTACGCTGCCTCGCCTGAGATGGCTCAAGGCGGCCACCAGCAGGGCCACCGCCGCGCAGGCAGGGCTCTGAGCCCTTAACAAACGTCCGTGCATTTCATCCCTACAAAAGCTCCGGGAGGGGAGGTGATATCATCCCCTTTCCTGGGGGGAATCTGAGGTTCAGAGCGAGGAAGTCACTTGCCAGGGACCACGTGGGAATGTGGGGGTCCCAAGCTGGTGCGGCCTGGCTTCTCACCAGCACGCTGCTATGGTGGACGCTGGGTGGGACCACCCAGATCCTCCTTCTGGACCGGGGCACGGTCCCCAGCTATGGAGGGTGTTGGTGGCCGATGGCTCTCAGCTCTCTCAGTGGAAGAAAGCCCCCTCGCAAAGTCCTGAGAGTCAGAGTGGGTATGAAGTCCTGGCCTCCTACCTCAGGGGGATGACCCCGATAGGTCTCCCAGCTCCAGAGCTCCCCAGAGAATGGCAGAGGCCCAGTCCCAATGGCATTGCAGCTCAACTCCCGACCCTACCCAAGCCTTTACTGTAACACAGGTGTTTTCCGAGGGCACCCCTGGCACAACTGCCTCCAAAGCTCCATCTCAGAGATCTTTCCTGGGAACACAACCTAATTCACCGGGCCTGCCATGGGGGCCAGGCCGGAAAGCATGGATTTTATCCTGCAGGCCTGGGGAGCCATGGCTAAAGCATGTGAGTGACAGGTCAGATGTACATCTTAGAGAGGCCCTGCTGGAGGACAAACTTGAGTGGGCAGAGACTGGAGGCTGGTCAGAGAAGGTGGGGCCTGAGTTTCCACTTGTGACGGCAGGGAGGAGAAGGTTGATTCCAGCCGTGGCCACTGGATGGAATTAAGAGACTATGATAGAGACTGGCTGGCAAGGCCCGTGCCTGGCCCAGGGGTGCCTTGAGGATGCTGGTGCCCAGGCTGGCTTCCATCTGGAAGTGACTAACCAGCTTCGGGGCCAGCCTACTGGGATGCCAGCCCTGGTTCTGCCCTTCACTGGCAGTGTGAGCTGGATGTGACACCTGGAAGTTCACTCTGTCCATCTGAGAACATGGGACTGATATAGTCCCTCTCTCAGAGGGTGGCCAAGAGGAATCAAGGAGTTCGCACAAGTTTAAAAAGCTTGGACGAGGGCCTGGCACAGAGCGAGGACTCGAGAAACATCAGTTAGGTTATCATGACTGCTCCTGGCTTCCTGAGGAAGCCCTGTGGGGGCTGGAGAGGTCAAGGACCTTGGGTTAGTTATGCCCAGGTGCAGCCCTGCAAGTTGGGGGCCAGTTCCTTCATGGCTGAGCCCAAGAGCTTTCATTGGGGGGGGGACCTCTGAAAAACTGAGGGGCATTAACAGAAATTAAATACCACTCGAAAAGTTCCTGGCTCCAGGCGTGAATTCAGCAAGCAATCACTGCTGCTGCTGTGGGGATGGGGCTGACACTCCCTGTGACGACCAGCATGCTCAGACCCTGGCACAGCCCACGGAAAGCTCCGGCTCACTAGACCACACCTCATGTGTGCACCCAGCCCACTCCTCCTCCAGTGTTCTCATCATAAATGTCACAGCCAGCGTCCAGCTGCCCAGGCCGGAAATGGGGAGCAACATCCGTGTCCTCTCTCCTGCCTCCCCACCACTCCCAGACGGTCACTGGGCCTGGCACACTCCAGCCCTTCCCCTGGTCTCCAGCTCTGCTGTCTGCCAGCTGTCCACTTACTCCTCTGCTGTCCATCCTGCCACTATGGCTGCCCCCGGCCAAGGCTTGTGCCTCACTCAAGACAGCTCCAAACCTTCCGGGTCATCCCCAGGACTTCCTGCTGAGGTCTAAACTCTAATCTGGCTCAGGAAGAGCAAGAGCCAAGCCTGGCTCCATCACCAATAGATCCCTAGGGCTGAGCTCAAGGCCTCATATACAGCAGGTGCCCAATAAATACTGGATGGACGGAAAATGAATGAATGAATGAATGAATGTATGTGCGGGCCAGACCTAAAGAAACAATGACAATAACAGTAACAGAAGTGCAGCGCTGCATCTAGCACTGACGACCTGCCAGGCCCGGCCCAAGACCATCACAGGGACTCACTCGCCACCCACTTGCACCTACTCTGTGCTACTGGCTGTGACGGCCCCAGTGCTAGAGCTGAAGAAACTAAGTTACAGGGAGGGGAAGTGACTTGACCAAGATCACACAGCTAGCTCACAGCACAGCCACGACTCAGACAGAAACCAGGCAGGACCCTCTCACAGCACCAACCACTGAACCTCCCAGCCACTGTGCAGTTCCCCTCCCCATGGAGTAGGCCCCAAGGCACAGTAGAGGGGGGAGGGGGTGTCAAGATCCTCACCTAGGGTCCCACAGCTGCAAGTGAGGACTGTTCTAAATGGTCCACTTCTGTTCCTGAATAAACTGGCTTCCCATTTACAGGGACTTCGATTAGGGGGTTTGTCCCTGGGAGTCTGCTCATTTCAAGGGGCCCTGAAAGAAAACTTCTGAGCCTCTGTGACCAAGAACCTTGCTGTGGAAACAGAGGTCATGTGGTGGAACATTGCTATTTGGTTGGCCACCGGCACCAACTCTAGAACTCCTCCCTCCTGTCTCATCAGGTGCCTCTTCAGGCCTCAGGTCCTTAAAACCCACCCCAGGGCAGAAGCTTTCAAGGCAGCTGGAAGCCTTCTGGGGCTGCACCTCAGGGCCTGACAGTGGGGTGAAGTTAGGGAGACAGAGCAGCCAGGGCTCAGGGGAGCCCCCTGCCTCCACCTCTACCACAGCAGCTTTGCATTTGTCCAGGGTTTTGAGGGAGACTTCAATTGGGAAAAAAAAAGATTCTGCTGTTAAAATAATTTTTGAAAATCAGAGCCCTAAGGGATAAATGTCCTTGTCAGGCTAAGTGGCTTTCTTGTGTCTACTCTGGTGACAGTGAGGACCCTGGAAGCAGTGGATTCTGGGATGGGGGAGACAAGAGAGGGAGGCTCTACAGTGCAGCTGGCCAAGTCCAACCTCAATGGTTTAGCCATTCCTGGCCACTGTGCCCTGCTCCATGCTTGTTCCGTGTGTATCTCCTGTGGCACTGTCCTGCCTCTGGGGCATTTTTCCACATGGCTTTTCCTGCCTGAATCCCAAGAACTGCCTTTCGGACCCCCACGCTCTGAGCAGCAACGTGCTACTTGTCCCATTTTCTGTAACCCTCACTATGGACCCGTAAGGTATTATCATTCCTGTCTTCTGGAAGGGAAAACTGAGGCTCAGAAGATAAATTACTCACCTAAGGATTCAAACCCTCCACACCCTCCCATGAACTCTCACCTGCCCCCCATCCCATGTCCCTGCTTCTCATGCTTTCTCGTCACCCCAATCCTAACCATGCTCAGGACGCTGCTGGTTCTTTCAGTGTACCCCAGACTCTCTTACCCCCATGCCTTTGCAAATGCAGCTTCCTCTGCCTGGAATGCATTTACCTCCCACCATGCCCCCTTCTCCTTGCTGACTGCTTTGCACCCTCAGGCAAGCAGCTCGGGTGGTTCCTCTTCTGGGAAGCCCCCCCAGGATGTCCCAGCTGGGTCAGGAGCTTCTGGGCCCCTGCTTTGCGTTTTCCCCTTAAAAGTTCAGCTCATTAGGGGTTGTGATGCTTTTCTGCACCCTAAGGAGACTCTGAGCTCTCAGAGGAGGGTCCAAGTCAGTTGTACCTACTGCTGTATCCTGAGTCCAAAATGGCACAAGGCACATAGTAGGTGTGCAACCAACCCCCACTGGATGACTGAATATGTGAGCACCATGAGGTCATCCCGGCAGGTACTGGGCAGAGAGCATGAACAAGGCATGGTCTCAGGTCTCCTAACTCTTGCCCTGCCCTTCGTCACCTCAGACTTTCACCCAATTTCCACTCCAGAGCATCCACTAATGGCCAGACACTGGGCCAAGGAGGCACAAGGAGCCCTCAAGAACACAATTCTCTTGTGTCGTGTGCCAGTTTGATTCTGAGGCTGTCTGCCCAGTCTGAAACCCCTTCCCCAGCCCCAGCCCAGCCGTACCCGGTTGATGAGCTCGCCGACCATGCCCGTCCAGGAGCCATTGGGCTCGGGTGCCCCGTACAGCCCGTCCTCCACCAGCCGCAGGCGGTAGCGGAAGCGCAGCAGCTCTGCCAGCTCCCGCAGCATGTCCACGCAGAAGCCCTCGAAGCGTTCGTTCCCCGACAGGGCCTGGAAGTTGGGCCGGCGCATGACGTACGGGTTCTCCTGGGGTGGGGGGAGAGAACAGGGGTCAGAAGCTGGGCCTCGGAGGGTCCCGGACTGGGCAGTTGACCCGGAGACCGCTCTCAGAGAGGGCATGGCAGATTCATTACACACTCCTCAGTTACAAACGCCGAGTTGGGAACAGAGCCGAGGGCCAGGGGAAAGGCACATGCTCCCTGCCAGCCACTAAGAGATCACAGGGTGCCGTAATGTCTACCAGCCAACTCGACGGCCATTCGTCCAAAGCTCAAATGCCTACCAGGGAGGTGGTTAATTTAAGAGAGAATCAGTCTAGATGGAGACTGAGCCAAATTGGAGCAGATGTCTTCAAATTTTTTTACTATGACCCATAGTAAGAAATACATTTTACATTGCAACTCAAGTCCGTTTGTCTCTCTTACACACACACATGTGCATGCATAGGCAACATATCTAGAATTAGTTACACAAAACAGTCCACACACTTAGTGACTACTGGCAATACACTTTGCTCTTTTCTATTCTGCTCCCCTTCATTTTGCATGTGGCTGGTAGTGACCCATCAAACTGACTTCATGATGCACCAAGGGGTCAAGGCCTGCCACTTGACACTGAGGACAGTGTCCCCCACCACAACTTAGCTCCAGCTAAAGATCACCACGGGGGGGGTGGCTGCCGTGGCTCAGCAGGCAGAGCTCCGACCTGCCGTGCTGGAGGTCTGGAGTTCGATCCCTGGTGCCTCCTGCCCATATGCAAATTAAAAAAAAAAAAGAAAAAAAGATCACCACGGGGGAGTGAACCATGGGCCAATATTAAGAGAACCTGGAAACAGATTGTTTTGTAAAATCTCCTGATGACGAAAGTTAGCAACGAATTCAAATCCCACTACCGATTTTTTAATTTTATTTTTAATGCTTTGTAAGACAAACAAATACACCTGCCAGTTTGCAACCTCTGGTCAGGGGCTGATGTGCCCTGTTGATGCTTATTTCTGAGCACATTTCACGGACCCCATCCTGCCAAGTAAATGCAATAGCAGAGAGAACAGTTCAGAGTGCTACTAAGAAGAGGTTTATGAAGATGATGGTAATAAAAGGGAATCTTAACTTGATAAGGTTGTTGTCCAAATGGTTGTTGTACAGTGTTACTTTTGAGGTCTGAACAAAAGAACTTAGGAAACAGCCTTCCAGAAGCCTGGAGGGAGGAGCTTTAGCCAAGAGAACCACAGTGGTCATTCTGTGCTGAGTGTCAGACCCTGCCCTGGGTCTGCTCTTCCGTATCACCTTCCTCCTCACCGAGGCTTTACTCGGGAGATGTTTTTTTTTTTTTTTTTTTTTAATTTGCATATGGGCAGGAGGCACCAGGGATCGAACTCCAGACCTCCAGCACGGGGCAGGTGGGAGCTCTGCCTGCTGAGCCACGGCAGCCGCCCTCAGGAGATGTTTTTAAACATATTTGGCAAACATGGAAACTGAGGCCTCTGCAACCTCTCATTCATTCAACAAATAATTTTCTGAGCTCTGTGGTGGACTGGGCCACAGCAGCTTGCAGCTCCTCCCATCAAGGGGTGGAGTCGGTTCTCCCAACCCTTGGATCTGATCAGCTTTCGTGACTTGCTTTGGCCCGTAGAATGTGGCGGAAAGGATACGTAGAATGTGGCGGAAAGCTCACACAGGTGAATTCCAGTGCCTAGACCTTAGAAGCCAATTCTGCTCTTGCCTCGCTGGGAACTCTGTGAGAGAACCGCAAGGAAGGAGGCCCAAGCTAGTTCACCGGAGGAAGAGTGAACCGAGGTGCTGGCCAAGGGCCAGCACTAATGTCCATTTTGGGCCTTCCAGCCCAGCCCAACCCAGCGGCCTGCTGAATGCTGCCACTGAGTAGGCCCAGAAGAGACCAGCAGAACTGCTCAGTCAACCCACAGAGTCATGAGAGATAATAAATCGCTATTGTTTGCAGCCTCTAGGTTTTGGTATGATTTGCTACATAGCAATAGATATAGAATCTTCAGTTAGGAGGCCAGGACCTCTGATAGGCCCTGGACTTCAGGACCCCACAGAATCCCAGCTCAGAGCCAAGGGGTTGGAGGAAAGTCAGTGCTTCTCTCTCTCTCTCTCTACTGAGCTGTCTTTCCAAATCTAAAACTGTGGAACTGGGAGCAAGAATGTGAGATGATACTAATAATAGCGGCAGCAGCTAGTATTTCTTGTGGGCTTGCTGTGTGACAGCTATTCTGTCAGCGTGGGCGGTCGGTATTATTACCTCTGTTTTCGCGATGAGGACACTGAAGTCCAGAGTAGTAAGTGGCTGAGACGGACAAGTCTGTCTGACTCCAAAGCTCAGCTCTTAAGCCCAGGGCTAGACTGGACAGATCAGAAATTGGGCATGACAGAGGTGAGAAACAGAGCCAGTGACCCAGGTCGGGTATCAAACCTGGAGGAGCAGAAATCAAGAAACCTTGGGACGAATATCCAGTGTTACAGCTGGAAGGCTCTCGTACCAGCTCTAACACTGGTACAATTTACAGAGGAGGAAGCAGAGGCTAAGTGAGGCAAAGGTGACTTGCCCAAGACCACATGGCTGGAGAAGGGGAAGGAGGCAGGACAGAGATGGGATTCAAAACCCAGATGCTGTACATTTCCAAAGTCCTTGTTCTTTCCTCCATGCCAAGCTGTTCCCCAAATTCAAGACTGAAGAGCCTGGGTTCTACATTTGGGTTGTAAGTCCAGAATCAGGGTCCAAGCTGATGGGACCAGAAACAGAGTCTGGGGTCTGTGAACAGAACTCAAGACCAGAAAACAACGGTTTAGGACTCAATGAAAACCAAAAATGGTCAGAACTGAAGGGTCCTTAGAGAGCCTCTAATACAGGATTTTCAGACTTCTGTCAGGAAAATCTTATGTGGAAGTCCAACAGAGCAGGCAGGCAGAGGGATTCTGCTAAGTCCAATTCTAAGGATTCATCCTACAGATGACTGTGAACCTACATGCAAAAATGCAGGTCCAAGAGAACCAAGCATGGCTTAGAGCAGGAACAGAGATGGGAAATAACCTAATTTTGGACAAATTATAAAGATTACCAATGTCATAAAAGAATCCCATGCAACTACTAAAATAACAAGGTCTCTAAAAAGAAACAAGTACAGAACGTGTTCAATTTGCCACTCTTTGTTAAAGAAAAAGTGGAGATATGCTTGCATGTGCATAGACATTTCTGGAAGGCTGTTGGCCTCTGGGGAAAGGAAATGGAGGACCAAGGAAGGGAGGAGACTGACTTTTCACTGCTTACCTCCTTTGAGCTCTTTTAAGTAGGTTTGGATTAAACTCTGTCCCTCCACAAATGTAATGAATTAAGAAAACACTGAAGTTATGAAAACATATATGGACAAAGAGTTAAGAAGCATTACAGCAATCCTTAAGAAGAACAAGATTGAAGGACTTATTCCCCCAGATCTTAACATCTAACTTCAAGCTACGGTATTAAAGATATTGTGGTATTAAAGCAAGGACAGACAAACAGGTAACAGAATGGGGAGTCTGGCAAACCCCACATATACGGCTACTTAATTTATGACAAAGGTGAGACGGCAGTGAAGGGAGCAAAGAATGATCATTTAAATAAATGGTGCTGTTTATTTAAATATCCATATGGAAAAAAAATGTATTCTGACCCCCCACCATGCATGATACAGAAAAATCAATTTCAGGTAGATTCCAAGTCTTGATGTAAAAGGCAAAATGATTAAGCTTTTTGAAAACAAATAAGAGATTCTCTTTATGACCCTAGGGGAAAGCAGAGAAATCTTAAATTCTGAAAGAATTAACCATGAAGGAAAAAGAATGGAAAAATTGGACATTACTAAAACTAAAAATCAAATCTTCTCATCCAAAAATGCCATTGAGAGTGAAAGGGCAAGCCACAAAGTAGGAGAAGATATTTGCAATTCTTACATCTAAAAAAGGACTTGAACTAGAATTTATAAATAACTTGTACAAATCAGTAAAAAGATCATATATCTCAATTAAAAAAAAAAACAGAAAAAGACTTCACTTCATTGGGAACCTCCCAGAAAAGGATTTCCAAGTACCCAGTAAATGCAAAAAAGTGGTCAACTGCCCTGGTAATGAAGGAAAGGCAAGTGGTAAGCACAGTATGGTTTGGTACGTTGACACACTCACTAGAATTGCTAAAATGAAAAGAACGGTCAACACCAAATGCTGGGGGAAGACTTGAAGCAACTGGGATTCTCCCTCGTACACTGCTGATGGGAGTGTAAATGGGTAGGGCCACTTTGGCGGTATCTGTTAAAGCCGAACAAATACCCGGCCTGTGATCCAGCCACTCCACTCCCAGGTCTTACACCCAAAAGGTAAGCTGTATGTGCTTGTCACTGCAAGACAGGCTTCCTATAATGAATACTTATGGGAAAAAAAAAACAGGAACGACTCAAATGTCTATTTATTTTTGATGGGTAGTTAAACTGTGGTATGTTCACATAACAGAACTGACAGCAACGAGCATAAACTACTTGCAACAACCTGAATGAATCTCATAAACATAACATTGAGCAGAAGAGGCCAGACGCAGAGAGAATATGTGCACAGCATCATTCATGTGAAGTTCAAAGGCAGTCAAAGCTAATCTATGGTGATAGGAGTTGGGCTGGTGGTTGGTTACCTTTAGGGGGTCAGTGATTGGAAGGAGCACAAGGAGGCTTTGGGGAAGTGGGGCAGGCGGCTGGTTACACAGATGAGTTGACTTCGTGAAAATTCAGTGAGTGGTATGCTTCTGATTTGCGCACATTTCTGTATGCATGTTACCCTTCAATAAAAATATCTTGAAACCAAAAATAAAAAAATTAAAGGAGGGTGGGTTCTAGAATATTCTTCACAAGCTGCTTTCCTGGACTCCTTCATGAACTGGGGACCCAACTCCATGTCCAGGAACTCCTGGAGCACCATTTACCTACTGTCCTACCCCCTCACTCTATTATAAATATTTCAATCCCCACATGTTAAAAGAGGAACTGAGGATAGAGAGAAGAGAACAACCCAGAGTCATGCAACATGAGGTTGGCACTACCAGGCCTAGAACACAGCCCTGAGGGCTCAGAGGAAGCAGAAATCAAGGTGGTGTGGCGCAAAGGACAATCTCCCGGCCCAGGGACAGCACCACCCTTCGCCCCATCAACCTACCTCCTCCCGCTCCTCTGCCCTGCTTAACATCTGTCATCTGGCTGCTCCCTCCCTCCCACAGCACGAGCCCCTGCTTAGACCTCATCCTCTCCCCCCTGGACCACTTCTCTTCTCCAGCAGCCTCCCTCCAGGGACTCCAGGGGAGTTTTTCCGACACCCAAGTATGACCCTGCCCCTTTCTGCTCAGCATCCTTCCAAGGTAAAGTGTAAGCACCTCCTTCAGAGACTCTTCCCAGTTCCTGCCCCACAGCCCTCTAAGCCCTCTTCAGAGCTCACTGCCCCCTCCACGCTTGCTCTGTGCCAGGTGCCAACCTAGGCCCTGGAGCCAGAGCAGGGAATAAGACAAGTCCTGACCTGCATCTTGCACCAGGCCCCCAGTTTGAGTCATGTCTGGATCCCCAAGTGCCTAACACAGGCCCTGCCCATCAACACATGTCCAAAAATGTGCAGGAACATGCGAGGCACATACAACTGTGCCCGCTGACTTCCCACTGCCTCTGCATCCAACCTAACCAACACCTCCTGAGGCCTCTAGTCCTGCTGCTCTGCTCCCTGGACATCCTGCACCTCTTTCTCTGTGCAACCAACTCCTATGCAACTTTTAAATACAATCTCTTCCGTGAAGACTTTCACAAATCTTCTAAAGCTAAATTGGTCCCTCTGATCTTTGGAGTCCCAGCCCTCCTTTCCCTGTGCTGGAATGACTATGTCCAGGTCTGTCTCCTCCATCAGATGGGACCCCTCCTCCAACACCACTCAGGAGCAGGGAAACCATGAGACACGAGACCACCTGTGACTCACTAATGTGTCTCCAGAATGTGTGTAAAGCCTGGCACAGAGCAGCTTCAGTAAATATTTGCTGAATGAATGAATGAATCCACCAATAGAAGAATGAATGTCAAGGAGAGAACAATATTGCCTCTTGGGCCTTGGGGAGACAGGGAGAGAAGTATGAGAAAGGGACACAAAACCCCCCAAGATCATGGCTCAGCTCTCCTGACATCCCACCCTGACCTCTGCCCCTCTTCCCCAACAACGACCCCATCTCTTTCACTCCCAGAAGGCCTCTGGGACAGACCACACCTATATCCACCAAAGTACAGAATTCTTCTAAGCCAGCCTGGCCCAACCCTCAGGGCCCCGGAGTGAGGCTGTTACAACAGTCTGGTTTCCCGTCTGCAGGCCATCTGTCCCTCCCCAGCAGGATCACTGGCCCTTCTCCAGAGGGACACAAGGTCCACTTCAGATCAGGAGTTATCTAGGGATTAAGGAAACAGCTCTGTGACTTACTACTTCAGGGGTCACTGACACCCCAGGGAACCCTCTCTGGACCTTGGCATCCCCAGCCATCAGATGGCCCAGCTCATGGTTACTCAGGGGGTTCCGCTAACAATGATGCCCACAGGCCCTGGTCTTGGGGTGGCTCAAGAACAGTGTGGCCGCTTGACATGGTTGGACTCCAAGCCCAGCTCCTCTGGGGAGCCTCCTGCTCTCCAAGGGTATGTACATCACCTTTCCCTGAGCTCCTCCAGGGCTGGTGGCCCAGGGCCTGGTGGCAGGGGCAAGAAGCTGTTTCCTTATCTTCAAAAGCCGGAAAGTGGAAAGTATGACTCACCACACGGGGTGCCTGGGAAGTTCAGAGGGACAGCCAGAAAGGGCCTAGCATGGTGCCCAGGGCAAAACAGAGGCTCAATAAATATCTGCTGATGCACAAAATCTTCTGTCTGTTTTTCTAAATGCTTTCCTCTACCAGGGCCTCAGCTTCCCTGTTTGTAAGCACCAGGGACCACAGGACAAAACCGTGGTTGGTTTTGGAGACTCAGAGCACAATGGTTAAGATTTGGGCTCTGGAGCCTTAGAGACACGGCTTCCAGCCCTGGCTGTGGCACGGACTTGCTGTGTGACCCGGGGCAAGTTGCAGTGCCTCTCTGAGACTCAGTTTCTTCATTGTCAAAACAGATATTAAATAAGTTGGCACTTGGCAACTCACTGGGTTGGCAAATGTGACTGATGAGGGCTTCCCATATGCCCGGCACTTTGCCAGGACCTCTGCCCATGTCTCCCACTCCCACAGTCACAACCATCTCCACCGTCTGACCACGGGCTCCCAGAGGTGGGGGTCTCTGGTGACACAGAGCCTGGGCTAGGATCTGGGTCTGAGAGCAGAGCCTGTGCTCCCACCTGCCCGTACAGCGGTAAGGAGGGCAATGCTGGGGCCACAACGGGGTTGTTAGGTGCAGGTGTCACATCCCTCCGCTGGCCTCCGGGCTTGTACCAGCCATAGCAGAGCCAGGACCAGGCTCGGGGCACCGCTCAGGAAAGGCCTGGTGCCTGGGTCCCTTCCCCACCCCCAGCTCCTCCTCTAGGGTCACTCACCAGGATGGTCGTGACCACCAGGGTCTTGTTAGCCAACGTCTGTGACAGGTTGATGTCCAGGGTGGTGGCGTTCATAGCCAGGGTCCGATTCGAGTACCACACCCCGATCTGGGGCAGAGAGGGCACCCTCAGTGCAGGCCCTGCTTGCTACGCAGCAGCCCTGGGCCCACCCCGCCCTGCCGCCAGGGCTCGGCGGTCCCCTGGGCCTGCTCACCTCGCGGTGGCCCTGCCGGGACTTCTCCAGGACGCGCAGGGTGTAGTTGGTCCTCTGCCCTTTGCTGTTGAACTCGACCCGCCCGGTCAGCCCGTCATACTCTACCTAGCAGGGCGGGGAGGCGGGGTGGGGGTGGGGGGCATGGGAAAGGCCCAGAGGGCAAGAGACACCCACAGAGAGAGGCGAGGAGACCGAGGTGGAGGGATGAGAGAGAGAGAGGGGCCAGGAAGGACCGCAGTCAAGGGAGCAAGACAACCCACAAGGGGACGAGGGGATGGGAATAATGACACAAGAAGAGCCAGACCCATATGACAGGCAAAAGCCAGAAGACAGGGGAAGGCCCGAGTGAAGAGATGAGACAGAAAGAATGAGGAGGGGAGGCGGGGGTGGAGGGGGGGAAGGGGAAGGGGCGGAGAGGGGCCACAGGGTGGATGCAGTGAGTGTCCCCATCCCACAGGCAGCGCTGGCCTGCCCTCCTCGGCCCTCCCCGCGCCCGGCTCACCATGCGCAGGTAGTTCATGAGGCTGGTCCCGTGGGGCCAAATGTTGGCCGAGGTGCAGGCCAGCGGCTTGACGCCGATCTCCTGGCTGCGGTTCAGCTCCCGGACAGCACTCACCACCACGTGCACGGCGTCAAACATCAGTGCGGCTGACAGCTGGGAGTGGGCGCAGAGGAGGGGGCAAGATGGCGCAGGGGAGGCTTAGCCGGGGAGCCCCGAAGACCCCTGTGGTGCTACTGGCAGGCCCGTGGTCTGCTCTCAGCCCAGGGAAGGGAGCCTGGGTGGGTCACGAGTGAGGAAGGGGGTGTTTGTGTGTGACAGGCAATGTGGGGGCTGCAACGTGCGGGCGGCAGCGTGGAAGGCGTGCAAGTTACCCTGTGCCTTGGTGGAAGGAGCTCTCCCTGGTGGGGCATAGCCTCGCCTCTCTGTTAGGGGGGAGGGCCCGCCGGAGGGGGCCTGCCTGGGTGACTAGATGTTAGTCACCCATGGGGGGGGATGGGGGGTGTGGGACCAACAACCACACCTGTGTAACTGACACAGGTGGAGGTGACAGTGGCCACAGCCTGGGAGTGTGTCTGAGGGTATGTGGGAGAAACCTGCATCCATCTGTCTGGGTCCACACACCATGGGCAAGACATCTAGGGAGGCAGGAGAGCAGGATGGGTCTGAGCTGGGTCTGGGGGGCAGGCAGCTCTGCGCTGGAGGCCCTGCTGTATTACTTCCTGACTCTGTGACCCGGGCTAAGTCTCTGTCCCTCTCTGAGCCTCACCTGCCTCCCCCGTAAAATGGGGGTAATTATCATCTCTGCTTCCGAGCTCTGTTGTGAGGCTTCAAGGAGATCATGCAAGTAAGGGCTCAGAACAGCGCCTGGCACACAGTAAGCATTCCATCCACACTACCCCTCGGCCAAGACCGACAACTGTGAGTGAGCACAAGCATGTCTTTTTGCTGTGTGTACACGAACGGCTGAACATCTGAGTTCTGCAGGTATGTGCAGCGGTGTGGGTGAATGTGCCTCTGTCTTGTGGTGGTGCAGGGCTGGTCTGTGTGCACATGGACGACTGCAGGCTCCATGCACATGTGCATTCTGAATGGGGCCTCAGAATCTTGGCGTATGAGCATGTGTCTGGGAACAAATACACATAAATATGCATTTTTGGTGTGTTTACATTTATTCAATATATATTTATTGGATGGCTACTATGAGCCAGGCTCTGTTTTAGGAGCTGGGGATACAACGGTGAACAAAACAGACAGAAACCCCTGCCCTCCTGGAAGTTAATCTTTCTCTCTCTAAGCAAATTGTACAGCAATGTGATTACTGGGGATCAGATAAGCAAAGACAGGTAGGATGGAAAAAATTAAGGCAGGGAAGGGGACTAAACATTAGGTAGTTTGCAATTTTTAAAATATGGGGACCCAGGCACAACCAGCGAGGGGACATCTGAATGGAGACCTGGCAAGGAGGGTGTGAACCCCTGGCTCTCTGGGGAAGCACATGCTTTGCAGAGGGAGGAACCAGTTGTAAAGCCTCCTTTGCTTGGAGAGTCGGGGCACCTCAAGGAGTCTGGCGTGGTTGGAGCAGAGAAGGCGGAAAAAGGGAAGGGGACATACGGTCAGATCATCTCAGGGCTCCACGGGGAGGACGGGCGGGGCTGACTCCATGGGCTCTGAGCATGACCTGCCCCGGGTTCGCAAGGGGGCCTCTGTAAGTGTGAGCAGGGAGTCTCTCTGGGCATGATAAAGTGCCCATGGGTCAGGGGCGAGGGCACATGCTCACCGCAGGGCCCGGGTAGGTGCTGGCTTCACAGTTCTCCCTCCAGGACATGTTGAGGCTGCGCACAAACTCGGGGTAGAAAGGGTGGGAGGTGTTGAACATGGAGAAGCCCAGGATGTTGGAGGAGTCCTCGACGATTCCATCCAGATGCAGAATGGGGAAGTCCTGGGCCCAAGGAAAGGTGGTAAGGCCTGGGGCCCGGGTCCAGTGGGGCAGACCCTGCGGGGGGCAGAGGCAGGGAGCGGGGCCCATACGTACCATGGTGGTGAGGATGTACTTGTAAAAGGCCGAGGTCATTCCCAGCTCCGAGGCCTGGAGAGCACAGACGAGGCAAAGAGGCAGTGCCAAAGGCAGAGGCCCACAGGCAGAGGTGAGGAAGACCCAAGAGAGGAAGACACCGGAAACTCAGTAAGAGACACGAGAGACAGAGAGAGAGAAGGAGCGGTTGTGAGGGTGGAGAGACCTTGGCCCCTCATGCTCTGGTCCCAATGCCTGATAGGAGCCCCAGGTGGAATGAAGGTTTATCGGAGGAGAGAATGGGGCCCTTGGCCACCCTCCCTCATTAGAGAAGCCAGAGGACCTCCTTCTGGAAACAGCGACACCTCAGAGACCAAGGGAGGAGGAGACCCCTTAACACCTGCTGAACCCCAAGGCTGAGCTGGGCAGCTAACGTGGAGGGCTCAGCCTGGTCCTGAGTTCAGACAAACTGCCCCCTGCAGTCCTTAAAAGCATTCTGCAACTTCCAGACTGCAGCCGATTTGAATCTCTAGATTCAATTTTTGAGTCTCTTCCTCTCACAGTCCTCAAGAAGAAGAGATGGAAAACTTCTCCATGCCAGCAGGGCCCAATCCTGCCCTCCTTCGATAATCAAACAACACCCTCCACTCCCACCTGGGTGGCAGGATCTGGACTGGGCACCTGCCCCCTTGGGTCATGGCCCCATTCCCCAGACAGGAAGTGTGGGCTCAGAGGGGAAGGTGACAACAGGGCACGGAGCTTGGACCTGGGGTGCCAGCCCAGGAATGCCTGCATCCGAATTCCAAAAACCTTTCCCTCGACCATCCTGCCTCGAGAGCCCTCAGATCCTGGTCACAGTTCCTGAAAGCTACACTCAAAAGTGACATATGGTTTCAGTAACAAAATAAAGAATACAAATTTGATTATAAAGAAAAATTAAGAGCA